>CM075737.1:60707031-60977031 GCA_037974335.1 Prionace glauca
TTACCCAATCAATCAGCGTAAAAGCACATTTTTGGGATGTGGGAGGAAACCGGAGCACCCGGAGAAAACCCACGCAACCACGGGGAGAACGTGCAAACTCCCACGGACACAGGCCCAAATCCATGTGTCCGCACAGCAACAGAGATAGTCTCTGAGCTGTCATGTTGCCCTCGAGATGGTCCAGTTAAGTGTGGGCTCTTTACATACACACTGCTTTCAAACCTCTTCCCAGCCCAACATACTCAACTTACTGATTCCAGCTGCCAGACACACAATCCTCTAATTATTTAGTATTTAAAGAATGTACTCAACCACCTTTCAAGAACACATCTCGCCTCAGTTTGCCGGTGAGTACCCGTGCTCACAGCGCCTAATTGTAGGAGGAATTTTCTGAGGTGTCCTCCTGGGGTGCCCTGTATTTAGTTGACTTAATTCAACCAAGACTGTATCTAGTTAAAGAATGAAAAGAAATGTATTTGCTAATGCAAGCATCTGGTGAAAAATACAGTCAGTGAGGATTGACTTGTCCTCTCTGAGCTAATTTCACAATTGTAAAATTGTTATATCACTCTGAACATTTTAATATCGCACCCAGCCTTGTCAATCAAACTGGAGATGCCAATCACAATACTAAACATTGTTATCTTAGCCACTAATGTTCCACCTGTCAACAGGAATTGGGGATCATTAGTTCATTGCCCCTGTAGGTTCCTCCCCCGTTACCTGGAAAACCCAACTCATGTCAATTCCAGTAACTGAGGCCATTGCTACAGCTGCGTATCTTATTGGCAAAAGGACTCATTCTCTGCCCGAATCTGGCCTCTCCTTATCAGCTTGAGAGACTTCTCCAGCTGGCTATCTATGAACAATTCCACTCCCTTACTTAATGAGCCCTATTAAACTTGCTTTCGCTTATCCAAAAACAGAAACCAGAAGCTGCCTGTCTGTGCTCCATTGTATTAAAAAAATTTGACCTGTCTACCACTGTTCCCCATCATGCTGCATTCAGAACAGAGTTGGCAAAGATGCACAATACATATATATTGGAAATACAGTTTAACCTTATAATACTTGGTTAATCTGTGGCTGTGGGATTTATAATACCTTTGCATATTTTGTTCTAGGCACATTGTGAATTCTCACTGTATATAAGGCACTTTATAATTACCTTAATGTAGTTCCCTTGTTATAGTGAAACTAAAAGGAAGGGCCTCATGCCAAAAATTTTATACTAACCCCCATCAACATTACAGGAAGGATATAATTGTTCTGAGTGAGGGCAGGGGTTTATGAGAATGTTGCCAGTGTTTGAAAATTGCAGCTGAGGAAAGCTTGAATAGTCTAGGGTTCAAAGATGAATGATTAAAAGCGCAAAGCGAAATAAATGGGTATATGATAGCCTTTACAGAGACATGGTTGCAAAGTGACTAAAGTTGAATATTCTGGGATAATTTGATACATACATATTTACTGTAACATCTTCCTATACAGTCCCTCCTGTTCAGTGATTTAAATTGATTTAAACTCACTTTTCTTCTCTAGAGGAAAGGACATTTAAGGCTGGGGAGCTGTGGAGTCAGAATGGAGCCGTCATTATGGCAGTGAGGAGACCCGGATGATTCCTGTGTCGAGAGGTACTGGGATAAACGTTTGTTTTGGAGCAAAGTTCATGCTGAATATTGTCAGATTTATAATTGGTTCATTCTCCAAACAGAGATGTTTCTGTGAGAAGCCCTTCCCCTGATTACATTCCTGCATTGTGCTTTGGGACATTTTTACATGCGAATGGAAGTTGTCACGGGCTGGAGGAGATTTGGAGGTGGCAGTAGGAGAGGGATTTGAAAACATGGGTGAGAATTTTCAAATGAGAGGAACAAGTGTAGGTCAGGAGACATAGGGGTGATGGGTGAACAAGACTTAATGTGAGTTAGGGTATGTGAGCAGAGTTTAGATGAGTTGGGTCACTGTCTGTGTAGAGTTTGCATGTTCTCCCCATGTCTGTGTGGGTTTCCTCTGGGTGCTGTGGTTTCTTCCCACAGTCCAAAGATGTGCGGGTTAGGTGGATTGGCTGTGCTAAATTTCCCCAAGTGTCAGGGGAACCAGCTGGGGTAAATGGATGGGGTTATGGGGGTAAGGCCTGGGTGGGATTGTGGCCGTTGCAAGCTCAATGGGCCGAATGGACTCTTTCTGCACTTCAAGGATTCTAAAATCTAAAGCTCATGCAGAGTATAAAAGACTTCTGGATGAGTATATGGGGTTTAATGGGATTGGGGGTTATAGATAGGTCTATAGATTGGTGGGGTTGATGTGATCATAGAACATAGAACATTACAGCGCAGAACAGGCCCTTCGGCCCACGATGTTGCGCCGACCAGTTACAAAACAATGACCCACTAGCCTAAACCAATCCCTTTTCATCCATAAACCTATCCACAGATCTTTTAAACGCCCCCAAACTAGGCGCATTTACAACTGCAGCTGGCAGGGCATTCCAGTCCCTCACCACCCTCTGGGTAAAGAACCTACCCCTGACATCTGTCCTATAACTACCCCCCCTTAATTTAAAATCGTGCCCCCTCGTGCTAGCTTTCTCCATCCTAGGAAAAAGGCTATCACTATCTACCCTGTCTAAACCTCTAATCATCTTATATGTTTCAATGAGATCCCCTCTTAGCCGCCTTCTTTCCAGCGAAAACAACCCCAAATCTCTCAATCTCTCCTCATAGGATCTCCCCTCCATACCAGGCAACATCCTGGTAAACCTCCTCTGCACCCTCTCCAAAGCCTCTACATCCTTCCTGTAATGTGGGGACCAGAACTGCACACAAAACTCCAAGTGCGGCCGCACCAGAGATGTGTACAGTTGCATCAGACGCTGCGACTCCTAAATTCAATCCCCCTACCAATAAACGCCAAAACTCCGTATGCCTTCTTAACAACCTTATCTACTTGATTCCCAACTTTCAGGGATCTATGTACACATACACCTAGATCCCTCTGCTCCTCCACACTATTCAAAGTCCTCCCGTTAGCCCTATACTCAACACATCTGTTATTCCTACCGAAATGAATTACCTCACACTTCTCCACATTAAACTCCATCCGCCACCTCTCAGCCCAGCTCTGCAACCTTTCTAAGTCATCCTGCAAACTATGACACCCTTCCTCACAATCTACCACACCTCCGACTTTGGTGTCATCAGCAAACTTACTAATCCACCCAACTATACCCTCATCCAGATCATTAATAAAAATTACAAACAGCAGTGGCCCCAAAAACAGATCCCTGAGGCACACCACTTGTAACCGAACTCCATGACGAATATTTCCCATCAACCACCACTCTCTGTCTCCTATCTGCTAGCCAATTCCTGATCCAATTACCTAGATCACCCCCAATCCCATACATCTGCATTTTCTGCAGAAGCCTACCATGGTGAACCTTATCAAACGCCTTGCTAAAATCCATATACACCACATCAACTGCCTTACCCCTATCCACCTCTTTGGTCACTTTCTCAAAGAACTCGATCGTTGCAACTCGAGGGCCGAAGGGCCTGTTTGTGCTGTAATGTTCTATGTTCTATGGGAGGGGGGCTGTTCAGGAGACCATTTTATTGATCAAATTTCCAGCTAACAAATATAGGCCTCAGCATCAGAAGAACTGAGGTAGAACTTGAATTGGAAGGTGCTACAGGGGAACAAGTATGTGGTGATGGAGCCTGGCTGTATCTCAGTCAGTCTCCACAGAGACAGATAGAGTTCAGTAGACAGGGAACAGAGTTTTATGGTGGGACCAAAAGCAATGGTGTTATTCTTACTAACAATTAACTGGAGGACATTTCTGCTCATTCAGTCCTGGCTGTTGGATATTAGCAACCTGATAATATAGATTTAAAATAATGATGAGGAGAAACAACTTCCTTCAAAGGGCTGTTAGTCTGTGGAACTTACTGTCTGAGAGTGCGGTGGATGCAAGGATAGTGAGTAAATGTAAGGAGGAGAGAAACACATTTTTCTTTAATAATGGGTTAAAGGGTGATGGAGATTGGGCAGGAAATGGAGTTGAGGCCAAGATGAAATCAGCTATGGTTGTGTTGAATCATGAGCAAGCTCCAGGGGCTGGATTACCAACTTCTGCTCCTAGTTCTTATGTTCTTATAGCAACAGTGGAGGAATCGAGAGAGGTGGGGGGGTTGGAGGGATGGGTTATTCGGGTATTCTTAGAGTGAGTGTGAAAGCTAACACTGTACTTACAGTTGATGTCACTGCACGTAGATGGGAAATAGGAGAGGGCCAAGAATAGATTGTTGGGTGCACCAGAGTTAAGGGTCCAGGAACAGAAAGAGAAGCCATTGTAAATGATTTTGTGGCTATCATTAGCTGGATGAGAATGGAAGTGGGTGAGAGCAGTCCCTCCCAGCTGGGAGAGGCACTGGAGGAGGATGGTGTGGTCACTGCATCAGGAGCTGCAGACAACTCGAGAGGGACGAGGAGAGAAAGTTCCTCTTTGTCACAGTCACACAGGATGTCATTTGTGACTTTGATCAGAGCCATTCATGTTCTGTAGCAGAGGCAGAAATCTGTGGAGTGGCAAGCTATACCTGACCCTATTGCGGGTTATATGTCCCTGTCTGTAATTACGGGATCACCTTGTCCAGCAAGAGAGAGAGAGAGGGCAGAGTGTCAGTGAGTGTGTTAATGTGTTTAGCTGATGTGCTGTCATGGCAGTGAAACTTCAGCAGTTCCGGGTGTCTGTGAGGATGAAGTGAAGCTAGGGATGTGACTTGTGAGTTTTTACGGATTGCTGGGATTTGGCTGGGCTGCTCTGGTGATTGGAGATCTTCACGGTGCTGGCATTGACTGTATCAGCTACATGGTCCCAGTACCTGTCTGCTGGCTCTCTGACGTGAGGGGAAAGCCTTCTCCTCCTCCTGCACTGAATCCAGTGCTGCAAAGGAAATGCTTGTAGATCTTGTAGATGGAGAAAGCTAGCACGAGGGGGCATGGCTTTAAATTAAGGGGGGGTAGTTATAGGACAGATGTCAGGGGTAGGTTCTTTACCCAGAGGGTGGTGAGGGACTGGAATGCCCTGCCTGCTGCAGTTGTAAATGCGCCTAGTTTGGGGGCGTTTAAGAGATCTGTGGATAAGTTTATGGACGAAAAAGGATTTGGTTTAGGTTAGTGGGTCATTGTTTTTGTAACTGGTCGGCGCAACATCGTGGGCCGAAGGGCCTGTTCTGCGCTGTAATGTTCTATGTTCTAGCTCTCTCCCTCTCTGTTCCTCCACCCCGCTGACCCCCTGTCGGAGATTTTACTGAAACCATTCCTCCCGCAGCCAGAGTGCAGCTCTCTCTCAGGCCAGCTTTAAGCGCTGCTTGCTTCATATGAATTGGGGGATGTTTATCTCTGAGCTACACAACGATTAGCAAACAGCAGCAGCAAGATCAGGCTCGTGGCTTGTCTTTGATCAGTGACTCCGATTCCCAGCCTTCCTCGTAGAGTTCATCACTGTCAGAAACAAGAGGTTAGTTTGACTTTTCTTCTTTCTGCTGACTGTAGGAGGCCGCAGAGATCTCCTCTCTGAAAGCCCAGCTCGATGAGTTAGGGGTCCCGCTTTATGCAGTCGTCAAAGAAAATATCAATGATGAAATACAGAACTTTCAACCTTTTTTCAAAGGAGAGATCTTTCTAGATGTTGAGGTAAGTACCAGGTCTTAGAATGTGAGTGCGAGAGTCAGTGTGATTTATTCCACACTTGTCAGATGCACGCATGTGCGATGGGGGGAGTGGGGGGTTGATGTGTGTGTAGGGGTGGGGGGAGGAGGATGATGTGTGTATGAGGGAAGAGGGCTGACGTGCGTGTGCGGGGGGGAGGGTGGTTAATGTTTGTGTGTGTGTGTGTGGAGGGGGATTGGTGGGAGAGGGTTATGTGTGTCATGTGTGTCTGGGGGAGGAGATTGACTTGTGTGTGGGGAGAGGGGGGTTGACGTGTGTTTGTGTGGAGGGTGGGAGGGGGTTGATGCGTGTGTGAGGAGGGTGGGAGGGGGTTGATGCGTGTGTGAGGAGGGTGGGAGGGGGTTGATGCGTGTGTGAGGAGGGTGGGAGGGGGTTGATGCGTGTGTGAGGAGGGTGGGAGGGAGTTGATGCATGTGTGAGGAGGGTGGGAGGGGGGTTGATGCGTGTGTGAGGAGGGTGGGAGGGGGGTTGATGCGTGTGGGAGGAGGGTGGGAGGGGGGTTGATGCGTGTGTGAGGAGGGTGCGAGGGGGTTGATGCGTGTGTGAGGAGGGTGGGAGGGAGTTGATGCATGTGTGAGGAGGGTGGGAGGGGGGTTGATGCGTGTGTGAGGAGGGTGGGAGGGGGGTTGATGCGTGTGTGAGGAGGGTGGGAGGGGGGTTGATGCGTGTGTGAGGAGGGTGGGAGGGGGGTTGATGCGTGTGTGAGGAGGGTGGAAGGGGGTTGATGCGTGTGTGAGGAGGGTGGGAGGGGGTTGATGCGTGTGTGAGGAGGGTGGGAGGGGGTTGATGTGTGTGTGAGGAGGGTGGGAGGGGGTTGGTGCGTGTGTGAGGAGGGTGGGAGGGGGTTGATGCGTGTGTGAGGAGGGTGGGAGGGGGTTGGTGCGTGTGTGAGGAGGGTGCGAGGGGGTTGATGCGTGTGTGAGGAGGGTGGGAGGAGGGTTGATGCGTGTTTGAGGAAGGTGGGAGGGGGGTTGATGTGTGTGTGAGGAGGGTGGGAGGGGGGTTGATGCGTGTGTGAGGAGGGTGGGAGGTGGTTGATGCGTGTGTGAGGAGGGTGGGAGGGGGGTTGATGCGTGTGTGAGGAGGGTGGGAGGGGGGTTGATGTGTGTGTGAGGAGGGTGGGAGGGGGTTGATGCGTGTGTGAGGAGGGTGGGAGGGGGGTTGATGCGTGTGTGAGGAGGGTGGGAGGGGGGTTGATGTGTGTGTGAGGAGGGTGGGAGGGGGTTGATGCGTGTTTGAGGAAGGTGGGAGGGGGGTTGATGCGTGTGTGAGGAGGGTGGGAGGGGGGTTGATGTGTGTGTGAGGAGGGTGGGAGGGGGGTTGATGTGTGTGTGAGGAGGGTGGGAGGGGGGTTGATGCGTGTGTGAGGAGGGTGGGAGGGGGGTTGATGCGTGTGTGAGGAGGGTGGGAGGGGGGTTGATGTGTGTGTGAGGAGGGTGGGAGGGGGTTGATGCGTGTGTGAGGAGGGTGGGAGGGGGGTTGATGCGTGTGTGAGGAGGGTGGGAGGGGGTTGATGCGTGTTTGAGGAGGGTGGGAGGGGGGTTGATGCGTGTGTGAGGAGGGTGGGAGGGGGGTTGATGCGTGTGTGAGGAGGGTGGGAGGGGGTTGATGCGTGTGTGAGGAGGGTGGGAGGGGGTTGATGCGTGTGTGAGGAGGGTGGGAGGGGGGTTGATGCGTGTGTGAGGAGGGTGGGAGGGGGTTGATGCGTGTGTGAGGAGGGTGGGAGGGGGGGTTGATGCGTGTGTGAGGAGGGTGGGAGGGGGTTGATGCGTGTGTGAGGAGGGTGGGAGGGGGGTTGATGCGTGTGTGAGGAGGGTGGGAGGGGGTTGATGCGTGTGTGAGGAGGGTGGGAGGAGGGTTGATGCGTGTGTGAGGAGGGTGGGAGGGGGGTTGATGCGTGTGTGAGGAGGGTGGGAGGGGGTTGATGCGTGTGTGAGGAGGGTGGGAGGGGGTTGATGCGTGTGTGAGGAGGGTGGGAGGGGGGTTGATGCGTGTGTGAGGAGGGTGGAAGGCGGTTGATGCGTGTGTGAGGAGGGTGGGAGGGAGTTGATGCGTGTGTGAGGAGGGTGGGAGGGGGGTTGATGCGTGTGTGAGGAGGGTGGGAGGGGGGTTGATGCGTGTGTGAGGAGGGTGGAAGGCGGTTGATGCGTGTGTGAGGAGGGTGGGAGGGGGGTTGATGCGTGTGTGAGGAGGGTGGGAGGGGGGTTGATGCGTGTGTGAGGAGGGTGGGAGGGGGGTTGATGCGTGTGTGAGGAGGGTGGGAGGGGGGTTGATGCGTGTGTGAGGAGGGTGGGAGGGGGGTTGATGCGTGTGTGAGGAGGGTGGGAGGTGGTTGATGCGTGTGTGAGGAGGGTGGGAGGGGGTTGATGCGTGTGTGAGGAGGGTGGGAGGGGGGGGTTGATGCGTGTGTGAGGAGGGTGGGAGGGGGTTGATGCGTGTGTGAGGAGGGTGGGAGGGGGTTGATGCGTGTGTGAGGAGGGTGGGAGGGGGGTTGATGCGTGTGTGAGGAGGGTGGGAGGAGGGTTGATGCGTGTGTGAGGAGGGTGGGAGGGGGGGGTTGATGCGTGTGTGAGGAGGGTGGGAGGGGGGTTGATGCGTGTGTGAGGAGGGTGGGAGGAGGGTTGATGCGTGTGTGAGGAGGGTGGGATGGGGGGTTGATGCGTGTGTGAGGAGGGTGGGAGGGGGGTTGATGCGTGTGTGAGGAGGGTGGGAGGGGGGTTGATGCGTGTGTGAGGAGGGTGGGAGGGGGGTTGATGCGTGTGTGAGGAGGGTGGGAGGTGGGTTGATGCGTGTGTGAGGAGGGTGGGAGGTGGTTGATGCGTGTGTGAGGAGGGTGGGAGGGGGGGGTTGATGCGTGTGTGAGGAGGGTGGGAGGGGGGTTGATGCGTGTGTGAGGAGGGGGTTGATGCGTGTGTGAGGAGGGTGGGAGGGGGGTTGATGCGTGTGTGAGGAGGGGGTTGATGCGTGTGTGAGGAGGGTGGGAGGAGGGTTGATGCGTGTGTGAGGAGGGTGGGAGGGGGGTTGGTGCGTGTGTGAGGAGGGTGGGAGGGGGTTGGTGCGTGTGTGAGGAGGGTGGGAGGGGGTTGGTGCGTGTGTGAGGAAGGTGGGAGGGGGGTTGATGCGTGTGTGAGGAGGGTGGGAGGAGGGTTGATGCGTGTGTGAGGAGGGTGGGAGGGGGTTGGTGCGTGTGTGAGGAAGGTGGGAGGGGGGTTGATGCGTGTGTGAGGAGGGTGGGAGGGGGGTTGATGCGTGTGTGAGGAGGGTGGGAGGGGGGTTGATGCGTGTGTGAGGAGGGTGCGAGGGGGTTGATGCGTGTGTGAGGAGGGTGCGAGGGGGTTGGTGCGTGTGTGAGGAGGGTGGGAGGAGGGTTGATGCGTGTGTGAGGAGGGTGGGAGGAGGGTTGATGCGTGTGTGAGGAGGGGGTTGATGCGTGTGGAATTGTAGAGATATTCAGCACAGAGAAAGTTCCTTTGGCTCATCACGTTTGTTCCATTCAGAAATAACCACCTAACCAATTCCAATCCTGCTTTCCAACACTTGGCACATTTGGTTTTCCTTGGTATCACAAACGCCCATCTAAATACTACATAAATGGTATGAGGGATTCTGCCTCCACCACCCTTTCAGACAGCAAGTTCCAGACTCCAACTATCCTCAGAGTGAAAACACTTTCCCTCAAATCCCCTCTAAACCTCCTGCCCCTGACCTTAAATCCATGCCCCCTAGTCACTGGTCCCTCCACCAAGGGAAATGGTTTTTTCCTGTCTATTCTGGCTACGCCCATCATAATTTTATACATCATTATGTCTCCCCTCAATCTCCTCTGCTCCAAGGAGAAGAAACTGCCTATCTCATTTCTCTTCATAACTAAAACTCTCCAGCCCAGGCACCATCCTGGTCAATCTCCTCTGTACTTACTGATTCCCTGATCAGAATCATGACATTACTGCTCTTTACCTCCCTCTTGTCTCGATTAAGATCCTATATCCTGGAATATTGAGCTGCCAATTATGCCCCTCTCTTGACAGCAATGACATCATACCCTAACTCATTTACCATTAGACTCTTAGTATTACAATAAATAACAGCCAACCTTACCAGACTTCCTTCTGCCTTAACTGGCTGTAATTCTCTGCCTTCTGACTCACTTGCTGTCTCTTCTAATATTGATTGTGCTTCTCAGGTTGAACCTCCTCTCAGGATCCTTCTACGTCCCCCCCCCAACCCCCAATTAATTTTTTAAACCCTTCCAGTGTCCCTGCAAGCATACTGTTCCCATTAAGAACATAAGAAATAGGAGCAGGAGTAGGCCATCTGGCCCTTCAAGCCTGCCCCGCCATTCAATAAGATCATGGCTGATCTGTCGCTGCTCAGTTCCACCTTCCCGCCCTCTCCCCATAACCCTTAATCCCCTCTCTTATCAAAAACCCATCAACCCGCGTCTTAAAAATATTTAGTGAGGCAGCCTCCACCACTTCAACGGGCATAGAATTCCAGAGATTCACCACCCTTTGAGTGAAGAAGTTCCTCCTCAACTCTGTTCTAAACCGCCCCCCCTTTATCTTGAGGCTGTGCCCCCTAGTCCTACTGTCTTTTTATTGTCCCAGCATGTGACACTGGAAGTAATTCAGAGGTTACTACCTCCACATCCTGATTTTTAATCTACTTCCTAGCTCCCTCAATTCTGCTGGCAGGACTCACCCCTTTTCCCACCTGTATTGTTGGTACCAATATGTAGCACAACCTCTGTCTGTCTGGCCCTTCTCCTTCAGAATTCCCTGCAGCAATTCAGTGACATCCCTGACTCTGGCACCAGGGAGGCAACATACCATCCTGGAGTCTCTTGTACAACCGTAGAGATTCCTGTGTTACAGCCCTGACATTCCTCCTCCCTAGTGCAGCATGGTGCTGCTGCTTTCCCCTGCACAGTCACTACGCCAACAGCATCCAAAACAGTGGAGCTGTTACAAACAGAGATGACCACAGGGAACTCCTGCATTATCTACCCTTATCCTACTCTGCTTAGTGGTCACTCATGCCCTCCCTGCTTGTCCAGTCTTCACCTATGATGTGACCAGCCCGGGGTTCCCCATGACTTGCTCAGTATTGTAGATGCTGTTCAGTGAAGTCTCCCTCAGCTCCAGCTCCTGTAGTTTTAGTTGGACACGCTTCCTGCACACGTGATCAGCAGGAACAACTGAATTCTCCATGATTTTCCACACAGCATGGGTGTGAGCTCTCCTGTTGTGACTACCCTTAATTATTCCCTTTTATACCAAAAGATTCTGCTTGTATAAGAATGCTATCAACTTACATTACTCCTTTACACTCCTTTGTTTACTTCTATTACTTTGTTATAATGACCCTGACTTCACTTATTTGTATTGTTCCTTAGCTAATCTCGTCTTCCCAAAAAATTAAAACACAGCTCCCTCCCCCTCTTCACCTAACTCCCATATTTACCAAACTCCCTTTGCTCATTGTACTCTACAGAATAAAAACCTTACAAACTATAGACTTCAAGAGGGGAGGGTGTCGGTTTGTGTGGGGGAGGGTGTGTGTGTGTGTGTGTGTATGTGTGTGGGTGGGGGTAGTGTTGGGGGAGTCGGCATGTGAGGATCAGCTTTGGGACAAGAATTGATTGCTTGGATGTAGGTCTTTGCAAACATGAATGAATTGTTGAGTAATGTGCCAGTGATAATTTTGGAGCCGGTTTCTATCTCGCTGTGTGAATCTCTGTTTCTAGAAACGTTTTTATGGGCCAATACCACGCACCATGGGTTTGTCCGGAATGCTGCGCTTTGGCGTCCTGAGGAATTTCTGGCGAGCTTGGCGGAAGGGATTCAGTGGGAACACAGACGGAGAAGGATTCATCCTGGGAGGAGTCTTTGTTTTGGGAGCTGGAGAGCAGGTAAAGAATGCAATCTGTCAAACCAGATTGTTCTATTGGACTCAATGTTACTGCCTCTTCCTGCCCCTCTCAACTATTTCTTCCTTTTTAAAATTTTTTTTCTCCCTCAGTTGAGTCTTTTCCCACTTACATTTGGGAATCTTGCGATGCCCTCTGTCCTTCCAAGTGTTTCCTGGTCCTAACTGTCTCCTGTTCCCTATGGATACCTGATCTCTGGACCTCCATCAGGATAGTTTGAGAGCTCTCCGCTCCTTCCTGCAGTCTCTTTCCACCATCACTCCACCCCTACGCCTGCCTGAGCTTCTACTCACAATGAAGAACTTCTCCTTCAACTCCACACACTTCCTCCCAGGAAATGGTGTTGCTATGGGAACACACATAGAACACAGAACATTACAGCGCAGAACAGGCCCTTTGGCCCACGATGTTGCGCCGGCCAGCTTTTTAAAAAAAAACAACACTAACCCACTAATCTATACCAATCCCTTTTCATCCATAAACCTATCTACAGATCTCTTAAACGCCCCCAAACTAGGCGCATTTACAACTGCAGCAGGCAGGGCATTCCAATCCCTCACCACCCTCTGGGTAAAGAACCTACCCCTGACATCCATCCTATAACTACCCTCCCTTAATTTAAAGTCGTGCCCCCTCGTGCTAGCTTTCTCCATCCTAGGAAAAAGGCTATCACTATCTACCCTGTCTAAACCTCTAATCATCTTATATGTTTCAATGAGATCCCCTCTTAGCCGCCTTCTTTCCAGCGAAAGAAGGCGGCTAAGAGGGGATCTTATTGAAACATATAAGATGATTAGAGGTTTAGATAGGGTGGACAGTGATAGCCTTTTTCCTCGGATGGAGAAAGCTAGCATGAGGGGGCATGGCTTTAAATTAAGGGGGGGTAGCTACAGGACGGATGTCAGGGGTAGGTTCTTTACCCAGAGGGTGGTGAGGGATTGGAATGCCCTGCCTGCTGCAGTTGTAAATGCGCCTAGTTTGGGGGCGTTTAAGAGATCTGTAGATAGGTTTATGGACAAAAAGGGATTGGTATAGGCTAGTGGGTCATTGTTTTTGTAACTGGTCGGCGCAACATCGTGGGCCGAAGGGCCTGTTCTGCGCTGTAATGTTCTATGTTCTAGTTATGCTGTCATTTTTTTGGATTTGTGAAAGGTTCATTTTTTCAGTCAGTCTGTCGCTTGCCTCCCTCACCTCTTTTTCTGGTATGTTCATAGAATCATGGAACCCTACAGTGCAGAAAGAGGCCCTTCAGCCCATTGAGTCTGCACCGAACACAATCCCACCCAGGCCCTGCCCCCATATCCCTACATCCCTCTAACCTACACATCCCTGGACACTAACTGCCAATTTCTTAGCACGGCCAATCAACCTAACCCGCACATCTTTGGACTGTGGGAGGAAACCGGAGCACCCGGAGGAAACCCATGCAGACACGAGGAGAATGCGCAAACTCCACACAGACAGTGACCCGAGCCGGGAATCAAACCCGGGACCCTGGAGTGGTGAAGCAGCAGTGCTAACCCACTGTGTTACCGTGCCGCCCATGTTGATACTTTATCGGGGTCATTGCCTGCTTTCACTCTCAATGGAAATCTTTCATTGACTTTTTTGTCCCAATTTAACCCTTCCACAATTTACCAGGTCCACTTCTTCCCTTCCCTTCCTGGGGATCTTGGTCTGCACTGTGGGGGAAAGGCTATCAAATAATATGCACTACAAAGCTGCAGATTCCGATAGTTATCTTGAGTACATTTCCCTGCTTTTTGGAAGACTCTTTCTTTTATTCAATCGAGGATTCCATCAGCAACATGACAGGGTCCTTAATTGATGCACTTTTGGTCTCATCCATTCTCCTCCTTCTAGGACCATAATAGGGTTTCCCTTGTCCCTGCCTCCACCCCAACAGCCTATATAGAACATAGAACACTACAGCACAAACAGGCCGTTCGGCCCACGAGTTGCGCCGATCACATCAACACCTATCTATAACCCCCAATCCCATAAAACCCCATATACTCATCCAGAAGTCTTTTAAAAGACCCCAGCGAGTTCGCCTCCACCACCGATGACGGCAGCCGATTCCATTCACTCACCACCCTCTGAGTGAAAAACTTACCCCTAACATCACCTCTGTACTTCCCTCCCCGCACCTTAAATCTGTGTCCTCTCGTAGCGACCATTTCAACCCGGGGAAATAGCCTCTGAGAGTCCACCCTATCTATTCCTCTCAACATTTTATAAACTTCTATCAGGTCGCCTCTCAACCTTCGCCTCTCTAGGGAAAAGAGTCCCAGCTCCCTCAACCTATCTTCATAAGACATGCCTCCCAGTCCAGGCAACATCCTTGTAAATCTCCTCTGCACCCTTTCAATAGCTTCTACGTCTTTCCTATAGTGAGGCGACCAGAACTGCGCACAGTACTCCAAATTGTTATTTTTTTTCCCTGTTATAAGGACATCATCCAAGTAGATAGTAACCTGAGGTAGACCTTGTAAAATGTTCTCCAACATTTACAGGAAGATTGTGCAGGCTGACGGTTCCCCAGATAGCAGTTTAGTGCATTGGTAAAGGACTTTATGAGTATGAATTGTTGAATATCACTGGGAATTCTCACTCAACTGTGATTGTAAGTAAGTGTGAGTCACATCAAGTTTTGAGAATGAGAGTCCTTCTGCCAACTTCAAATACAAGTCCTCGATCCGAGGGATCAGGTGTTTATCCAGCTCTGAGAAATGGTTTACCATTTGTTTAAACTCCAAGGGCAGACTGATCCATCAGGCTTCAAAACTGGTACAACCGGTGCTGCCCATTCCTCAGATTGGACTGGTTTGATGATCCCTTCACGCTCCAGTTTTCAGATTCCAGTTTCAACTTTTCCCCATAAAGCAAATGGTGCTGGGTGAGCTTTGCAATATCGTGGAATCACTTCCTAGTCAGCATACAAAATCGCCTTGGTTCTCCTTTGGTCACTGGGCCTTACTGGAAATTTCAGGGTATTTCAGCAGAACTTCACTAAGGCAGCTCTTTTCTAGCCGAAAAATGTTGAGCCAATCCAAGTGGATCTCTCGTCACCAATTTCATCCCATTAGGCTCGGCCCTGAGCCCTCCATCGCAATCATTGGAAACAAAACCAGCTTACTTTCATAGGAGATAGACAGAGGTTGTACCCACATTTCACAGAGGTTCTCCTGTTTTGACTAAAGTTTAGGGTTGAAGTCCAGAGTGAATGCGATGGAACGCTGATTCTCCAGCCACCGATGCGGTTACACCTTTACCTAGTGTCCATTTAACCATACATTTATTTTGATTGGGTCTGATTTGGACATAGCTGAGTCATTTAATTGTTCTTGATCTGATGTAGGTGGACCTTCCAGGCTGTGAACTCTCCTGGATATCAGCCTATCTTGGTCTTGTTGGGAGTCCTTTGCTGTGTTGACTCCGCATCCGGGCTTATCAAATAATTTTCATCAAAAAAAACAGACGTAGAAGCTATTGAAAGGGTGCAGAGGAGATTTACAAGGATGTTGCCTGGACTGGGAGGCATGCCTTATGAAGATAGGTTGAGGGAGCTGGGACTCTTTTCCCTGGAGAGACGAAGGTTGAGAGGCGACCTGATAGAAGTTTATAAAATGTTGAGAGGAATAGATAGGGTGGACTCTCCGAGGCTATTTCCCCGGGTTGAAATGGTCTCTACGAGAGGACACAGATTTAAGGTGCGGGGAGGGAAGTACAGAGGTGATGTTAGGGGTAAGTTTTTCACTCAGAGGGTGGTGAATGAATGGAATCGGCTGCCGTCATCGGTGGTGGAGGCGAACTCGCTGGGGTCTTTTAAAAGACTTCTGGATGAGTATATGGGGTTTAATGGGATTGGGGGTTATAGATAGGTCTATAGGTTGGTAGGTGTTGATGTGATCGGCGCAACTCGTGGGCCGAAGGGCCTGTTTGTGCTGTAGTGTTCTATGTTCTATGTTCTATACTTGTATCCCATGTGCGTTTGCCTTCTTTATAATTCCCCCATTTGGGACCTTGTCAAAGGCTTTGCTGAAATGCATAAAAATTATATCAACTGCACTACCCACATCTACCCACTTGGTCACCTTCTCAAAAATTCATTCAAATTTGATGGCATGACCACCCTCTGACACATCCATGCTGACTGTCCCTCAATAAGTCTTGCCTCTCCAAGTGGAGTTAGATTCTCACCTCCAGAATTTTCTCCAATAGTTTCCCCATCACTGACATGAGACTGACTGGTCTATAGTTTCCTGGATTATCTCTACAACCCTTCTTAAATAGTAGAACCACATTAGCTGATCTCCACTTCTCTGGTCCAAAGATATGCAGATTAGGTTGATTGGCCATGCGAAATTGACCCTAGTTTTGGGAGGAAATAGCAGGGTAAATATGTGGAGTTACGGGGATAGGGTGGCATTGTTGTCGGTGCAGGTTCGATGGGCCAAATGGCCTCCTTCTGCTCTGTAGGGATTCTCTGATCCTCCCCCATAGCCAGAGGAAAATTAATAATTGAGTTCAGAGCCCCTGCAATCTCCTGCCTTACCTCCCACAGCAGCCTAGAACATAATTCACCTCGACCTGGAGATTTGTTCAAGGAACTCTCAGTCTCTCCCTGAGTTCCAAACCTTCATCTTCATTCTCTTAGGTGAAGACGGATGTGAAGTATTTGTTCAACACACTACTAGATGTTCTCTGGTTCCACCCATAGATTGTTCCCTTGGTCCCTATTGGGCCCTAATCTTCCCATTGAAATACCTTTAGAATATCTTGGGATTTTCCCTACTTGTACCAGCCAGAACTGTCTCATAACCCCACTTTGCATTTCTAATTGCTTTCTTAAACTCCACCTTTCATTTCAATACTTCAGTAATGCCTCCCCTTGTACCTGCTAACAACCTTGCTTTTCCTTCTCATTGTATCCTGAATATCTCTGGTCATTCATGGTTCTCTGGACTTGTCACTCCTTCCCATCAGGGAATATGTTGGACTTGTCCTCTCTCCATTTCCTTTTTGAATGCCTCCCATTGTTCTTCTGTAGTTTCCCCACTAGTAGCTGTTCCCAGTCTACCTTGGCCAGTTCCTGCCTTATTATACTAAAATCCTCTATCCTTCAATCCAAATTTTTTTCTGCATCTTATCTATTTCTTTGTCACCTTAAATATACCATAGTATCTTTGGAAAGACAATAGAACCAATGTTTTGAGTCTGGATGACCTCTTGTCAAAGCTCAGGGTCATCCAGACTCGAAACATTAGCAATATTCTGTTTCCACAGATACTTTCAGACTTGCTGAGATTTTCTAGCATTTTCTATTTTTGTTTCAGCTTCTGCATTATTTTGTCTTTATCTTAAATTGTACCATGTTGTGATCACTATCACTAAAATGCTCCCCTATCACCACTTTAACCATCTGTCTGGCTTCATTCCCCAGAGTTCGGTCCAGCACATCTTCCCTTGTTGGACTCTCCATACATTCATCTAAAAAGTTCTGTACACATTTCAAGAAATCTACTCTGTCCAAGTCCTTAACGCTATGTCTATCCCAGTTAACGATGGGAAAGTTTAAATCACCTAATATAATAACCCTATTGTTATTGTTTTGAATCATAGAACCCTACAGTGCAGAAAGAGGCCCTCCGACCCATCGAACACAATCCCACCCAGGCCCTATCCCCATATCCCTACATATTATACTCACTAATCCCTCTAACCTACACATCCCTGGACACTAAGGGGCAATTTCTTAGCATCAACCTAACCCACACATCTTTGGACTGTGGGAGGAAACCGGGGCACCCGGAGAAAACCCACGCAGACACGAGGAGAATGTGCAAACTCCACACAGACAGTGACCTGAGCCGGGAATCGAACCCAGGTCCCTGGAGCTGCGAAGCAGCAGTGCTAACCACTGTGCTACCCCCTCGCCCCCCACAGATTGAGCATATATTTGCTTCTCAATTTCCTGCTAATTATCTGGGGGTCAACACTTAGCAATGTGGCTGCCCCTCTTTTTTTATTCCTAAACTCCAATCACAAAGCTTCATTTGATGCCCGCTTCAAGATATCGGGGGTGATTCTCCCCAAAAAAATTGTAAGTGCTGAACTGCAGGAAAAATGATGTAATTCCTGGTTGTATTTTCAGTGGGAGTTCAGACTCGAATCTCCCACACTCTGCGCACTGCAGAGGCCACAATCATCAATATCATTAAAAGCTCGGGGAGTGGGCCCTATTTATACCAGAGTCTAACACTTCCAGAGCTCTGCACATGCGCAGTGGCCCTGAACCAGCCCAGGACCCCTGCACTGCTGCCCCTCCAAATCCCTCAGAGTCTAATTGAGGTCCGATTGCAGCCCCCACAAGCATTCCCAGGCCAGCCCCGAACCCCTTCCCCCTCCCCTGTCACGCAATGCCCCGATCACCAGTCCCTCCCCGCAGCAGTGAAGATCCAGCCCCACCACCCCCCTTTCCCTCATCCCCTGGAGGGAAGACCCCTCCTCCAGGAGGCAGACCCTCCCCCCCCCGGCCCTGGCAGATCCTCCCACCCATCCTGATCGCTGGGCCCTCCCTCCACTCCCAACTGGATTTCAAATGGCAGAGTTACAGCGGGAGACCCCCATCGCCCCTAAACCCGCCCCTTGGCTCCACCCCCTCAGCCTTGCCCCTTTGGCACTGTCCGATGCCTGGTGGGCAATGCCAAGGTGTCCCCTGGGCATGGGCACTTTGTCCCTTGGGCAGTGCCGGGGGGGGCACAGGCTGGCACTGCCAGGGTGCCCATTGCCGAGGCCCCCCCCCTCCCTCCCCCACTGCCGACCCTCTTGGGGCGTGTCCCGATTTACCCCCTTCATTCCAGCAGAGTCTCCCGCTAGTTCTCCGAAAGTGGGAAGCTAACTGTAAACCCCGCTGGAGTGGAATTGTAGGGGGCTGGGAGATGTTATCGAGCCCCGAGAATTCAGTCCCGGGCCTGAGAATCATATGCAAATAACATTGAAAATAGATGAAAATGACTTAGCTGGTCTTACATAGAACATTACATCACAAACAGGCCCTTCGGCCCTCGAGTTGCGCCGATCACATCAACCCCACCAATCTATAGACCTATCTATAACCCCCAATCCCATTAAACCCCATATACTCATCCAGAAGTCTTTTAAAAGACCCCAGCGAGTTCGCCTCCACCACCGATGACGGCAGCCGATTCCATTCACTCACCACCCTCTGAGTGAAAAACTTATCTCTAACATCACCTCTTCCCACCGGTTCCCTGCCTGATCCTGACTGAGCTGCTTTTCGGAGGTTGCCCTGCGCAGATCCCATGAATCGGCCACACGTGCATCTCCCGACCGAACCCAAAAAATTAGTGGGTTTGAATGGGAGAATCACCCCCATCCTTACTGCAATAACTGATTCCTTCATTAATAACGCAATGCCTCTCCTCTTTTACCTCCTCCTCTGTCTCACCTGAAGATGATATATCCCAGGATATTGAGTTGCCAATCCTGCCTCTCCCTTAACCACATCTCTGTGATAGCTGCTGTATCACAATTCCACGTGTCAACCATTGCCCTTAACTCATCCGTTTTATCTGCGGTATTCCTGCCATGAAAGTAGAGGCTGTCCAACCTCGCCTTACTCCCTTGAAACTTAATACAGCTGTACTCCCCTCTGTGACTTGGTTATTTACTCTCTGTTGCTGTGCCCTTACTCTGCTAACAGTCTGTGTCCCCTCCCCTGGCCAAATCAGTTTAAATTGCCCCCAAAAGCACAAGCAAAAAGCCTGCAAGGAGGTTAGTCCCGTGGTGTGGGTGAGGGGTTTGGGTGAGGGGTGAAGAGTGTGACTGAGGGGTGTGGGTGACGAATGTCATATGGGTAAGGGGTGTGACTGTGGGTGAGGAGCGAGGAACCTCTGGCCTTGTTCTAAGTTGCTGCTGTTGTGGTCTCACAGGGTGTCCTTCTGGAACATCGAGAGAAGGAGTTTGGTGATGCCGTTAACATCAGCTTGGTCTCTGAAGCTGTCAGAAAGATCCAACCTTTGAGAGATGCGAAGAATTAAATCATTAGCAACTGGAAACGTCAATGTAAGAATGAAACTTCAGCAACCCTGCCCCCTCCCCGGTCTCCCTGAGCTTCATGCAGGGCACTGACTTGGAATGTAGTAATGATGGTCTGATTCGAAAGTCACTGTTTCAGGCCTGAGATTTACAGAATGAGTCGACAGTGTCCAGTCTTGAAGTGAATTACTGTAACCTGAATCTAATCCCAATAAAGAGAATGAGAAATGGTCAAACTTGTATTTACTCTAACTTCAATCTCATTTCTCAGCTAGCAATTCTTTCCAAATCCTTCAACAAAGGTGCTGTTCTCAGGCCAAACCCTTGCAGAGAACATTTGGCAAGTCACCAGACTCCGGAATGTTCCACGCTGGAGGATGTGTTCCCCACACAGACTCCGGAATGTTCCACGCTGGAGGATGTGTTCCCCACACAGACTCCAGAATGTTCCACGCGGGGAATGTGTTCCCTACACAATGTTACCTTTGTAATACTTCAATGGGAAGTGGGTATCACAGATGATTCAGCATTTATTGCTGATTTGTAGTTGCCTTTGAGAAGGTGATGATCCATCTTGTGAAACTGCTGCAGTCCACATTGTTCGATCTTTGTGTGATTTTACACAATGAATGAGTGTCTGGGCTGTTTCGACCAGAGTTAACATGGCTGTCTGTTTGGATTCTGTCCAGAGTGGCAGAATTCATCCCCTGAAGGGCACCTCTACACATGATGGTTATTTTCCAGACGTCGCTGGATTCCGGGGAAGTGCCGGAAGATTGGAAAACGGCTAATGTTACGCCGTTGTTTAAGAAGGGTGCCAGGCAAAAGGGCAGGGAATTATAGGTCGGTTAGTTTAACGTCTGTTGTAGGTAAAATGTTAGAATCCGTCATCAGGGAGAAAATAGCGAGGCATCTTGAGGGGAATTGTTTGATAGAGCAGACGCAGCACGGTTTCGTTAAAGGGAAGTCGTGTCTGACAAATTTATTGGAGTTCTATGAGGATGTGTCTAGGGCAGTGGATGGAGGAGAGCCGGTGGATGTGGTCTTTCTGGATTTTCAGAAGGCGTTTGACAAGGTACCTCACAAGAGGTTATTGCAGAAGGTCAGGGGGCATGGAGTTGGGGGTAGGGTGTTAGCGTGGATAGAGGATTGGTTGTCAAATAGGAGGCAGAGAGTGGGGGTCAATGGGTGCTATTCGGATTGGCGGATGGTGACTAGTGGACTGCCCCAGGGGTCGGTGCTGGGGCCTCAGCTATTTACCATTTATATAGATGATCTGGAGGAGGGAACCGAGTGTAAGGTGTCGAAATTTGCTGATGACACCAAGATTGGGGGAACGGCAAATTGTGCGGAGGGTGTGGAGAGTCTGCAGAAGGATCTAGATTGGCTGGGCGAATGGGCCAGGAAATGGCAAATGGAATTTAATGTTGGCAAGTGCGAGGTTGTCCACTTTGGAAGGAAGAATGGTAGGAAGGACTGTTACTTACGGGGCGAAAAGCTGCAGCAGGCGACGGTGCAGAGGGACCTGGGCGTCCTTGTGCATGAGTCGCAAAAACCCAGCTTGCAGGTGCAGCAGGTGGTCAGGAAGGCGAATGGGATGCTGGCCTTCATAGCGAGAGGGATTGAATATAAAAGTAGGGAGGTCTTGCTGCAGCTGTATAGGGCACTGGTGAGGCCGCAGCTGGAGTACTGTGTGAAGTTTTGGGCGCCGCACCTGCGCAAGGATATTTTGGCCCTGGAGGGAGTGCAGAGGAGGTTTACTAGGCTGATACCGGAGTTGAGGGGATTGAGCTATGAGGAGAGGCTGAATAAACTAGGCTTGTACTCGTTAGAGTTTAGAAGAATGAGGGGAGATCTCATTGAGACGTATAAGATGATGAATGGGATGGATAGGATAGAGGTGGAGAGACTCTTCCCGCTCAGAAAGGACAGTAGGACTAGGGGGCACAGCCTCAAGATAAAGGGGGGGGCGGTTTAGAACAGAGTTGAGGAGGAACTTCTTCACTCAAAGGGTGGTGAATCTCTGGAATTCTCTGCCCGTTGAAGTGGTGGAGGCTGCCTCGCTAAATATTTTTAAGATGTGGGTTGATGGGTTTTTGATAAGAGAAGGGATTAAGGGTTATGGGGAGAGGGTGGGAAAGTGGAACTGAGCCACGACAGATCAGCCATGATCTTATTGAATGGCGGGGCAGGCTCGAAGGGCCAGATGGCCTACTCCTGCTCCTATTTCTTATGTTCTTATGTTCTTATTAGTTGCAAGGAAGGCATGGAACTACCAACTAGAGATGCTGAGGGAAGCCCTCCCGCACATAGCCGCTACCTCAACAGCACCCTTGGAAGAGGTGGATATTTGTAAGCTTCAGGGTAATACCGGCCCAGATGAGGTGGCACAGTGGGAACAGTCCAGGGACAAAGGTGGAGTGTGGCGCAGAGGGCACCAAGTAGCCATCCCCTCATTTATACACACCGAAATACTCCGACCAGGGGACACACATACAGCGCACAACAGGCCCTTCGGCCCACGATGTTGCGCCGACCAGTTACAAAAACAAGATAATGAAACAGGCTCGCAAAACCCTGGGAATCCGACAGTGATTCCACATCCCGTACCGCCCTCAGACTTCGAGCGAATGAACCACAAACTTAAAAATACGATCGCAAAGTCAATCACCGAGACAGGTCAGGGGCGGGTCGATGTCCTTCCTACATCTTGATGCACCTACGGGCCACCCCCCGGTCACACCATGGGACTCACACCATTCGAATTAGTGACGGGGAGGACAATCAGACTCTTAGAAAACGTAGCATTAGGAGGAGAAGAGATAGCATCCTTCCGGGATATAATAAAAAGATTCGTACAACAGCTAGACCACCATCTCAGAGAGCTGCGCCACACAGCCAGAGACCAACAGGCTATAAGGGACCAGGCTGGGAAGCAGGATATCAGTCACACCGAGTAGGGACAAAGTCCTAATCCGGGTTGCTCCCGAACAAACAGGATTCTCACCAAAATGGATAGGCCCCCATGAGATTCTCCTCACCGTGTGCCTGTGTCGATATCAAAGGGAAAGACCACTGGAAACACTGGTCACAGTTAAAGGAGTACCACCCCCGGGGGGGGGACAGGACAGACCGACCGCAGGGGCGAGGATAATCTGACGATACAAAACAGGCCTCGCATCGACCCCTAACTAACCACCTCTGCGCACCCTCCCCACCCCCTCTCCAGGACAATGCGGACGATCTGGAGGGTGATCCTCACTACCATCTCCCTGACGGGTGTTGCCTTCCGGGGGCACACCACCTATCAACAATCCCAGGGAATAATGTTCAATACATCCGAGGCGTTGTGTGTGCCCAGGACAGTAGGACAGCTCTGGTGCGGCCGCACTTGGAGTTTTGTGTGCAGTTCTGGTCCCCACATTACAGGAAGGATGTGGAGGCTTTGGAGAGGGTGCAGAGGAGGTTTACCAGGATGTTGCCTGGTATGGAGGGGAGGTCCTATGAGGAGAGATTGAGAGATTTAGGGTTGTTTTCGCTGGAAAGAAGGCGGCTAAGAGGGGACCTTATTGAAACATATAAGATGATTAGAGGTTTAGACAGGGTAGATAGTGATAGCCTTTTTCCTAGGATGGAGAAAGCTAGCACGAAGGGGCATGGCTTTAAATTAAGGGGGGGTAGTTATAGGACAGATGTCAGGGGTAGGTTCTTTACCCAGAGGGTGGTGAGGGACTGGAATGCCCTGCCTGCTGCAGTTGTAAACGCACCTAGTTTGGGGGCGTTTAAGAGATCTGTAGATAGGTTTATGGATGAAAAGGGATTGGTTTAGGTTAGTGGGTCATTGTTTTGTAACTGGTCGGCGCAACATCGTGGGCCGAAGGGCCTGTTCTGCGCTGTAATGTTCTATGTTCTATTCCAATGCATGGTTACAGGTCCATCCAGATATCAATGTGATCTGCTTCACTTGCACACTGGATAAGCTCCGAACATGTATCCAAGGGCCGGACTCGAGGAGCGACTCCGGCTGTACCTTGGGAATGATCTGCGCCCTCCCCGAAGGTCCGCAGACCCCACTACAAAGGGACATTCTCAAACCGGACACTGATATTTGCGGGTACTATGGACTAGTTGAGGTTCCTGCAGTCTCACTATATGTATGTGTTGCACTTCCTACAACGCGTGCCCCCATGACCACAACACCCGAAATCTTACCCTGCCCCTTGCTGAGGGGGGGGCCAGAGGGAGGACTGGTGTTGTGGAACGAGAGAGAAATTGTATACGACAATGTGAAACACAAAATCGTGCCTGTTCTGATCGATATCTCAGGGATCCAGTGCCGGGATACTGTTTGGAACAGACACGAGGCATGTACCAAATGCTGGACAGGGAAACCATACAAAGAACAGAACAAAGAACAACACAGCATGGGAAACAGGCCCTTCGGCCCAACGAGCCCACGCCACCATCTTAACATGTTTTTCCTCCTCCACCCTTGACCCATGTCTATGCTTATGGTTCCCCCATTGGAAACCAGATTGAGGGGAGACTAATTTAGGGACAATTTGTTATAGCAATCAGCCTAAGAGTTCATCTTTGGGATGTGGGAGGAAACCCACGCAAGCACGGGGAGAATGTGCAAACTCCCACAGACACCGGCCCAAATCCATGTATCTGCACAGCAAACAGTGATAGTCACTGAGCTGCCCATTTGCTGGTCCAGTTTTAAGCATACACAAACGACACGAAGTACTAGGCCACTCTCAAAACATCCAAGAGCAGCCCACGCACGACCCACCGTGTGTATGCCCCTCGTTAGACAACAAGGTGGACCGACACACCTGCGGAGTAAAAGAGAAAAAACATCAACACAGGTAACATTAGATTTCCAGGAATGTCCCAAGGCTCTGATCCCTATTTAAAACAGTATAAAGTGGGCTATCGATGCGATGGGAGCAACACACTACAGAGGCAACACACACACACACACACACAGAAGCAAAAGGGGAATAGTCAAGGACATCCTCACGGGGATAAACACCGGATCCAGTGTGGTTAACTCAACTGACATCCAGGGACTCAATAATAAGATCAAACAATTAAAGGGTATGATGAAAGATACCCTGCATCGGTCACTAGCCCAACAAACTGAGCAGACTGTTTTAGGGGAGAGGGGTGCCCATACTCAACTGGATGGAATCACGAAATTGGAGAACATAGAACATTACAGCGCAGAACAGGCCCTTTGGCCCACGATGTTGCGCCGACCAGTTACAAAACAATGACCCACTAGCCTAAACCAATCCCTTTTCATCCATAAACCTATCCACAGATCTTTTAAACGCCCCCAAACTAGGTGCATTTACAACTGCAGCTGGCAGGGCATTCCAGTCCCTCACCACCCTCTGGGTAAAGAACCTACCCCTGACATCTGTCCTATAACTACCCCCCCTTAATTTAAAATCGTGCCCCCTCGTGTTAGCTTTCTCCATCCTAGGAAAAAGGCTATCACTATCTACCCTGTCTAAACCTCTAATCATCTTATATGTTTCAATGAGATCCCCTCTCAGCCGCCTTCTTTCCAGCGAAAACAACCCCAAATCACTCAATCTCTCCTCATAGGATCTCCCCTCCATACCAGGCAACATCCTGGTAAACCTCCTCTGCACCCTCTCCAAAGCCTCTACATCCTTCTTGTAATGTGGGGACCAGAACTGCACACAAAACTCCAAGTGCGGCCGCACCAGAGATGTGTACAGTTGCATCATGACGCTACGACTCCTAAATTCAATCCCCCTACCAATAAACGCCAAAACTCCGTATGCCTTCTTAACAACCTTATCTACTTGATTCCCAACTTTCAGGGATCTATGTACACATACACCTAGATCCCTCTGCTCCTCCACACTATTCAAAGTCCTCCCGTTAGCCCTATACTCAACACATCTGTTATTCCTACCGAAATGAATTACCTCACACTTCTCCACATTAAACTCCATTCGCCACCTCTCAGCCCAGCTCTGCAACCTTTCTAAGTCATCCTGCAAACTATGACACCCTTCCTCACAATCTACCACACCTCCGACTTTGGTGTCATCAGCAAACTTACTAATCCACCCAACTATACCCTCATCCAGATCATTAATAAAAATTACAAACAGCAGTGGCCCCAAAACAGATCCCTGAGGCACACCACTTGTAACCGAACTCCATGACGAATATTTCCCATCAACCACCACTCTCTGTCTCCTATCTGCTAGCCAATTCCTGATCCAATTACCTAGATCACCCCCAATCCCATACATCTGCATTTTCTGCAGAAGCCTACCATGGTGAACCTTATCAAACGCCTTGCTAAAATCCATATACACCACATCAACTGCCTTACCCCTATCCACCTCTTTGGTCACTTTCTCAAAGAACTCGATAAGGTTAGTAAGGCATGACCTACCCGCTACAAAACCGTGCTGACTATCTCTAATCAACTCATTACTTTCCAAATAACTATAAATCCTGTCTCTAATAATCCTTTCCAAAACCTTACCCACCACAGAAGTAAGACTCACCGGTCTATAATTCCCAGGGAAGTCCCTTCTCCCCTTCTTAAACAATGGGACAACATTTGCTGTCCTCCAATCTTCTGGTACTATACCAGAGACTAACGACGACCTGAAGATCAGAGCCAGAGGCTCCGCAATCACCCCTCTTGCCTCCCAAAGAATCCTAGGGTAAATCCCATCTGGACCAGGGGACTTATCTATTTTCAAACCCTCTAAAATATCCAGCACATCCCCCGTATCAACTGCAATACTATCTATTTCACACCCCTGCACCCCAGTGTCCTCCTCAGCTACATTCCTGTCCCCTTGCGTGAACACCGAAGAGAAATATTGGTTCAACGCCTCTCCAATCTCCTCCGGTTCCACACACAACTTCCCTCTACTGTCTGTAACTGGCCCTAATCTTGTCCTAACCAACCTTCTGTTCTTGACATACCTGTGAAACGCCTTAGGGTTCTCCTTAATCCTATCAGCCAAAATCATCTCATGCCCTCTTTTGGCCCTTCTTAACTCCCTCTTCAACTCCCTCCTAGCCAATCTAAAACTTTCTAATGCACTACCTGAGCCCTCAAGCCTCATCCGAACATAAGCCTCCTTTTTCTTCCTAACCAACGAATCAACTTTTTTGGTGCACCACGGTTCCCTGGGCCTACCAAATCCTCCTTGCCTGACAGGAATATACTTATCACAGACCCGCAATAGCTGCTCCTTGAAAAATCTCCACATCTCGGATGTTCCCAGTCCCTGTAATCTCCCATTCCAACCAATGCTTCCTAATTCTCTCCTAATAGCCTCATAATTACCCTTCCCCCAGCTGAAACTACTGACCCGAGGTTCATGCCTATCCCTTTCCATCACTAAGGTGAACGTAATCGAATTGTGATCACTATCCCCAAACTGAGACACACGCCCATACTATTAACTACCTTATAGATAGAGAGAAAACATTGCCCGGGTACAACAGGGACAGCTGTGCCATGCGTACGGTCAGTGGATATAAAGAACAACACAGCACGGGAAACAGGCCCTTCGGCCCAACGAGCCCGCACCGCCGTCCCATTGTCTCAGTGACCTATTCATGATTTTAGTCTATGCCTAATGTGTGAGGATCAGGGAGGTCCAATATAGGGACAATTTGTTACCCAATCAATCAGCCTAAAAGCACATTTTTGGGATGTGGGAGGAAACCGGAGCACCCGGAGGAAACCCACGCAACCATGGGGAGAACGTGCAAACTCCCACGGACACAGGCCCAAATCCATGTGTCCGCACAGCAACAGAGATAGTCTCTGAGCTGTCATGTTGCCCTCGAGATGGTCCAGTTTACGCACACCAACGACATGAAGCAGTAGGCAACTCCCGAAGCAACATCCAAGAGCAGCCCACTACAACCTGCCGCCCGCATGCCCCTTGCTGGTCAACAAGGTGGACTTAAATGCCTGTGGAGACAAAAAATTCATTATTAAACAGGCAAAGACTTTACATCTCTGAGGCTAAAACTGACCCCAAGCCTACAATGTTTAGTAAGGCCTGCTATATCCCCCTATATGTAGACCGCTCATGTGGCTGTCCAAGTGACTCTTGAACAACCCTAGCGTGCCTGCTTCCACCACCTTACTCGGCAGTGCATTCCACATCCCCACTACCCTTTGTGTGAAAAACTGCCCTCTAATATTAGTCTTATATCTAGCCCCCCTCACCCTAAGCCCGTGACCCCTCGTTCTATCCATTTCTAATAGCGGAAAAAGCTTACCACCATTTACTCTATCTGTCCCCTTCATAATCTTATAAACCTCTATTAGATCCCCCCTCAGCCGACGTCTCTCAAGGGAAAACAGCCCAAGTTCGTTCAATCTTTCCTCGTAAGACAGCCCTTCCATACCAGGCAACATCCTGGATGATCGGTCAATTAAGACATAATTTGGATCAGGTACACAGCAGGGAGATGCCCGATTGGATTGACAGCACCCGGCTAGCACAACTCACAGATCAGAACATAAGAACATAAGAAATAGGAGCAGGAGTAGGCCATCTGGCCCTTCGAGCCTGCCCCGCCATTCAATAAGATCATGGCTGAAGGGGTTGTTGGATAGCTGAACCTTGAAAGGAATGACACGGGTATATCCAGTGATCCCCGACTGCGAGGTTAGCGAGAGTACGGGAGTAGGGATGGAACTATTGATTCCGATAGTTACTCGGGACCATTCCCTATCTTCCAGTTGAAAACATCGGTGTTGTTAGAGGAAATACCTCCCTCCGCTACCACCCAACCGAAGTCACAGCCATCTCAAGGCCTGGTGTGATGTTCAGTACCTCCCTCTCGGGATGCAAACAAAGGGGAGAGAGAACCATCTGCCCTCACCCACTGAGACAAGGAGAGGCAGTGGAATGCAGGTTTAACAAAACGCAGGGCTGTACCCTAGAAATTACACCCACCGATCCACACTTTCCCCGGGCAGGATAGGGAGAACGAGGCAGGGATTGTGTAACCACAACAAGAACATCCTTCATATACAACGGGCTGACACGCTCGATCCCCAGCCCACACTTCAGCTTCACCCCTCGCAGACTGGTCACTATTGGCCAGGTCCACATCACCAACATCTGAGATAGACAGACCCTGACACTTAATGCCACGGAACCACTGAGAGACGACCTCAAATATTCCCGAGATCCAGAACAGGCTCCCATCCCACACTGAGGTACTGAGAGAGCTCCGTCTCAAAGTGGGACACTCTGTTCGATTATACCACCAACTACAATCACACATCAAAACCCTAGAGCCAGACATGGGTTCAGAGGGTGTGGGACTGGGGTTTAAGTGTAGACATTCACCCCTGGATCCGGATAATCTCACACATACTGGTGGCCATCCAACTCATGCTGGCAATATCCTGGGGGGGGGTCATAATGTGATATACTTACTGCCAGCACAAGGAAACTAAAACACGGGAGAAACTAATCAGGATGATTGGCGAGGTGGGGTGACTAATAAATCGGGAAGACTTCTCCCGCATACACCTAATTCGACAAACCTGGGGCTCCCCTAAACTGTACGACTGCAGCGTGCGAATGCAGGGAGCACCGGACATGACATTTGATAAAGAATTCAGTCTGAGGGAGGCGGAACAAATCCCCTCCTGACCGTCGGGGGGAAACGGTTACCGGGCAACAAATTTTCTGAAATTGGGTACACAATATGGAAGCAGAGTAAAGCTGCACTCACAACCTCCCCACTAAAGATCACAAGGGAACAGACACAGACTCACAGGCAAGGACATGCTTTTAAAATGCTAACACAGAAAGGGAACCGGACAGAATGGCACCTACAGAAACTAAATTAAAAAGTACGCCCCCAATCCAACCAAATCAGCACCTCTGATCTCATCAAGTAAACCTCTTTGGAGAAACCTAAGGATTAGCGTAACTAAGGAAGAATCCCTGGCCCCACAAACTTCCTGAGATCAGTCAAACACTCATTGTTCAAACCCCGGAGATTCGAGACCATTAATAAACCCATCAGACAGAAACGATAAACAGACACTTAAAAACATCGTTACAATACTTGAAAACATGGAAACAGGATGATCAGAGTCAAGTTCTGTAAACAAAACATTAACATTTGAATCACACAATGTTTAAAATATTGAGTATAACTGTAACCCATTGCGGCGGATCTTTAGAGTGCTTTCGGGAGAGTTCGGTTTGTATATCCCGATTGCATCTCCGTCGATGTTGAAATAAACCTGACCCTGAGTCCTCAGTGGTCATGTCCGCCCACTCGCCCACTTACAGTAGTAAGGGTGTGGAATGCCCTGCCTGCAGCAGTTGTGGACTCGCCAACTTTAAGGGCGTTCAAATGGTCAATGGATAGGCATATGGATAACATTGGAATAGTTTAGGTTAGAGGGTCATTAGATTGGTTCCACTGGTCAGCGCAACATCAAGGGGCCGAAGGGCCTGTACTGCGCTGGAATGTTCTATGTTCTACGGGTTGTGGGTGTCGCGGGCAAGGCCAGGTGAACCATGGGCAGATGGACAGCACATTGGCATCACGGTTAGCACTGCTACCTGACTGCACCAGGGACCCAGGTTCGATTCCCGGCTCGGGTCACTGCCTGTGTGGAGTTTGCACATTCTCCTCGTGTCTGCGTGGGTTTCCTCCGGGTGCTCCGGTTTCCTCCCACAGTCTGAAAGATGTGCGGGTTAGGTGGGTTGACCTGAACAGGAGTCAAAGTATGGCAACTAGGGGATTTTCACAGTAACTTCATTGCAGTGTTAATGTAAGCCTACTTGTGACTAATAAATAAAACTTTACTTGCCAATAAATCCATCTCTGATTGTTCATGAACCGAGTGGCTCACTCAGACAGCTTGGGGTAGTTGAGTCAACGTTGCTGTGGGTCTGGAGTTACCCAGGTTACATGTGTAGGTCTGTCTCGGGTCTAAAGGTTCTTGTCTTTATTCTTGATATTAATGGCACTCATTGTGACTGTTTTACTAAATGTGAAACTTTATGAAATATCGAAGCAATGGTTTATACTCACCATGACATTGGTTACGTAGGAATCCCATGAGATAGGGTTTGTCTCAAGTGGTCAATCCTTTGACAGATTTTTAAAAAGTTTACTTCTTTCTTATAGTTACGAAGCCAATCTATTTGTGATTCCTCAGATACTGAAGTAGTCCATATTCAAATGCAACAAGATATGGGCAATATCCAGGCTTGGGCTGACAAGTGGCAAATAACATTCACACCACACAAATGCCAGGCAATGACATCACCAATAAGAGACACTCTAACCCTCCCCCCCCCCCCCACCCCCCACCCCGCTCCTTGACATTCACTGGTGTAACCATCACTGAATCCCCCACTGTCAACATCCTTGGGGTTACCATGGACCAAAAACTCAACTGGACTTGCTAGATAAACAGTGACTGTAAAAGGCTGGGAATACTACGGTGAGTAACTCACCTCCTGACTCCCCAAAGCCTATCCACCATCTACAAGGCACAAGTCAGGAATATTCCCCACTTGCCTGGATGGGTGCAGCTCCAGCAACAGACAAGAAGCTCGACACCATCCAGGATAAAGCAGCCCTCTTGATTGACACTACACCTACAAACATCCACTCCCTCCGCCACCGACACTCAGTAACAGCAGTGTGTACTATCTACAAGATGCACTGCAGCAATTCACCAAAGATCCTTAGACAGTACCTTCCAAACCCACGATCACTTCCGTCTGGAAGGAGAAGGACAACAGGGGTGTTTAAGAGATCTGTAGATAGGTTTATGGACGTAAAGGGATTGGTTTAGGTTAGTGGGTCATTGTTTTTGTAACTGGTCGGCGCAACATCGTGGGCCGAAGGGCCCGTTCTGCGCTGTAATGTTCTATGTTCTATGTTCTAGATGAATGTTTCTGGAGTTGTTGTGGTGACAGGATCTGGGATTTTATAAAGACGCCCATAGAATACAAAACCAGGGAGATTCTGATGACCCTCTTCGAAACACCACCATCTGTAAGTTCCCCTCCAAGCCACTCAACATCCTGATTTGGAGATAGATCGCCGTTCCTCTGCAGTGTCTGGGTCGAAATACTGGAACTCCCTGCCTAACGGCATTGTGAGTCAACCCACAGCACACGGAACGCAGAGTTTATTTTTATTTTTTATTTTTTAGTGTCACAAGTAGGCTTAACATTAACACTGCAATGAAGTTATTGTGAAAATCCTCTAGTCAGCACATGGGGTTATGGGGTTAGGGCAGGGGGAATGCCTGGGTAAGCTGTAGTGTTGGAGACTCAATGGGCCTCCTTCTGTATTTGTGGATTTGATGATTCCACAATAAATCCTGGATTTCGTTTTCTTTTGATTTCCAGTTTTAACTCAGAAAATAATGCATCATTTAAGTTTACATTGCAATTGTCCTTTTCATCACTTGACAGCACAATTCCATTCTAAACCCACAGCGATAAATTAATATTTCAATTTAACACAGTCAGAATGTCAAAGATTATCAATAACAAGAGATGACCAACTTATTGATTTGAGTGAATGCACAGAAATAGAACATAGAACATAAAACATAGAACATAAAACATAGAACATTACAGCGCAGAACAGGCCCTTCGGCCCACGATGTTGCGCCGACCAGTTACAAAACAATGACCCACTAGCCTAAACCAATCCCTTTTTGTCCATAAACCTATCCACAGATCTCTTAAACGCCCCCAAACTAGGCGCATTTACAACTGCAGCTGGCAGGGCATTCCAGTCCCTCACCACCCTCTGGGTAAAGAACCTACCCCTGACATCAGTCCTATAACTACCCCCCCTTAATTTAAAGTCGTGCCCCCTCGTGCTAGCTTTCTCCATCCTAGGAAAAAGGCTATCACTGTCCACCCTATCTAAACCTCTAATCATCTTATATGTTTCAATAAGGTCCCCTCTTAGCCGCCTTCTTTCCAGCGAAAACAACCCCAAATCTCTCAGTCTCTCCTCATAGGATCTCCCTTCCATACCAGGCAACATCCTGGTAAACCTGCTCTGCACCCTCTCCAAAGCCTCCACATCCTTCCTGTAATGTGGGGACCAGAACTGCACACAGTACTCCAAGTGCGGCCGTACCAGAGTTGTGTACAGTTGCATCATGACGCTGCGACTCCTAAATTCAATCCCCCTACCAATAAATGCCAAGACACCGTATGCCTTCTTAACAACCTTATCTACTTGATTCCCAACTTTCAGGGATCTATGTACACATACACCTAGATCCCTCTGCTCCTCCACACTATTCAAAGTCCTCCCGTTAGCCCTATACTCGACACATCTGTTATTCCTACCGAAATGAATTACCTCACACTTCTCCACATTAAACTCCATCCGCCACCTCACAGCCCAGCTCTGCAACCTTTCTAAGTCATCCTGCAAACTATGACACCCTTCCTCACAATCTACCACACCTCCGACTTTGGTGTCATCAGCAAACTTACTAATCCACCCAACTATACCCTCATCCAGATCATTAATAAAAATTACAAACAGCAGTGGCCCAAAATAGAAGCAGGAAGAGGCCATTCAGCCCTTCAAACCTGTACCGCCGTTCATCTTTATCATTGGCTGATTATCAAATTCAATATCCTGATTCCCCCTCCTACCCCACCCCCACCATAACTCCTTTAGCCCCAAGAGCGAGATCTAATTTCTTCTCGGAATCACATAACATTTTGTCCTCAACTCCTTTCTGTGGGAGTGAATTCCACACATTCCCCACCCTCTGGGTGAAGACATTTCTCCTCACCTCAGTTCTAAAAGGTTTACCCGTTATCCTCAAACTATGACCCCTAGTTCTGTGCTCCCCACCATCAGGAACATTCTTTCTGAATCTACTCTGTCTAACCCTGTTAGAATTTTATATTTTTCAATGAGATCCCCTATCATTCTTCTAAACTTCAGTGAATATAATCCTAACTGATTTAACCTTCCCTCATACGACAGACCTGCCATCCCAGGAATCAGCCTGGTAAACCTTCGCTGTGCTCCCTCGATATCAGGGAGTACAGCAAAGGACATCCCTCCCTCAGAGAAGAACATTAAAACTGTACACAGTGCTCCAGGTGTGGCCCTCACCAATGCCTACACAATTGCAGCAAACATCCCTATCCCTATACTCAGATCCTCTCACTATGAAGGCTAACATACCATCTGCCTTCTTTACTGCCTGCTGTACCTGTGCGCTTACTTTCAGCGACTGATACACGAGGACTCCAAGGTCTCATTGAGTATCCACCTCTCTCAATTTACACCCTTTCAAATAATAATCTGTCTTCCTATTACTGTTGCCAAAGTGGATAACCTCACATTTATCCACATTATACTGTATCTGCCATGCAGATACTCCCACACACTCAGTCTGTCCAAATCACACTGAAACATCTCTGCATCCTCCTCACAGCTCACCCTCCCACCCAACTTTGTATCAGCCACAAATTTGGAGATAATACATTCAGTTCCCTCTCCCAAATCATTAATATATAATGTGAACTGTTGGGGTCTGAGCACAGATTCCTGCGGAACCCCACTAGGCACTGACTGCCAATCAGAAAAAGACCCATTTATGCCAACTCTTTACTTCCTATTTGCCAACCAGTATTGAGAGGTCTGGGCCAAGTGTGGGCAATTGGGATTAGTTTAGGGGTTTTAAAAAAAAGAGCAGCATGGACAATTTGGGCTGAAGGGTCTGTTTCCCTGCTGTAAACCTCTGTGACTTTACTGGACTAATAGGGACCCATTGTTGTTCATTGTGCCAACCCAAAGTATGTGATACAATGAGAAATCTTCCAAAGAAATAAACTTTATCAGATCAGAAATGATGGGTTTCATTGAAAGGGAGAGACTTATTGCTAGAATCATAGAATTATACAAAGCAGAAGAGTCCTGCAGACTATCGAGTCCTCACTGACACGTAAGAAACTCCTGAACTCACATCGACCGGCCCATAGCCCTGAAGATTATGATGTGTTAAGTGCTCATCCAGATACTTATTAACAGATGTGAAGGAACCTCCCCATATCACTGTCCCAGGCAAAGCATCCCAACCGACACCACCCTATTCACAGTAACTTCATTGCAGTGTTAATGTAAACTTACTTGTGTCACTAATGAGTAATCTGAAAACTCAAGCCCATTCAAAATGGATTGAGCTCTTGGACATCACACGTCACATTTGAGAAACTGTGCCAACATTTCACCACTCACAGCAAACCAGGAGTACTTGTCTCAGACAGGAGAAAGTACCAAATTCCAAAAGTTCACCCAGCACCTTATTACCCCCCTCCACACGGGCTGACTACACGGCAAACACTGCACAGTGTCAGGAAAAGCAAACAATTCTTTATTAAAAACGGAAGTGGCAGATTTTCAGACAGATTGTAGAACCACCCGGCACACAGCTACAAAGAACAAAGATTTTAGTCTACGCCTAATGTGTGAGGATCAGGGAGGTCCAATATAGGGACAATTTGTTACCCAATCAATCAGCCTAAAAGCACATTTTTGGGATGTGGGAGGAATCCGGAGCACCCGGAGGAAACCCACGCAACCACGGGGAGAACGCGCAAACTCCCACGGACACAGGCCCAAATCCATGTGTCCGCACAGCAACAGAGATAGTCTCTGAGCTGTCATGATGCCCTCGAGATGGTCCAGTTTACGCACACCAACGACATGAAGCAGTAGGCAACTCCCGAAGCAACATCCAAGAGCAGCCCACCACAACCTGCCGCATGCATGCCCCTTGCTGGTCAACAAGGTGGACTTAAATGCGTGGAGACAAAAGATTCATTATTAAACAGGCAAAGACTGTAACATCCCTGAGGCAAAAACGGAATCCCAAGCCTACAATGTTTAGTAAGGCCTGCTATACCCCCCTATATGTAGACCGCTCTTGTGGCTGTCTAAGTGACTCTTGAACAACCCTAGCGTGCCTGCTTCCACCACCTCACTCGGCAGTGCATTCCACATCCCCACTACCCTTTGCGTGAAAAACTGCCCTCTAATATTTGTCTTATACCTAGCCCCCCTCACCCTAAGCCCGTGACCCCTCGTTCTATCCATTTCTAATAGCAGAAAAAGCTTACCACCATTTACTCTATCTATCCCCTTCATAATCTTATAAACCTCTATTAAATCCCCCCTCAGCCGACGTCTCTCAAGGGAAAACAGCCCAAGTGCGTTCAATCTTTCCTCGTAAGACAGCCCTTCCATACCAGGCAACATCCTGGTAAATCTCCTCTGCACTCTCTCCAGGATCTCTACATCCTTCCGGTAGTACGGCGACCAGAACTGGACACAGTACTCCAGGTGAGGCCTAACCAACGTTCTATACAACTGCAACATCAGACTCCTACTCTTATATTCTATACCCCTTCCTATGAAGGCTAACATACCATACGCTTTCCTCATCACATTCTGCACCTGCACCGACACCTTCAGGGACTTGTGCACTTGCACCCCCAGGTGTCTCTGCGTATCTATACTCCGGATAGTTCTACCTTTTATCATATAACTCCCTTCCACATTATTCCGGCCAAAGCTACCCGAATAGAGCTGTAATGGGTCAACCTGTGAGGAGTTGGGGGGGTGTGAGGGGTGGGGGGATGGGGGTAGGGGATGTGAGTGGGGGTGGGAGTGTAAGGGGTGGAGGGTGGGGGGATGGGGGTAGGTTAGGGAGTGTGAGGAGTAACGGATGGGGGTAGGGAGTATGAAGGGTGGGAGGATAGGGTGGGGTGTGAGGGATGGGGGTAGGGGGTGTGAGGGGTGGGGGATGGGAGTAGGGGATGTGAGTGGGGGTGGGAGTGTAAGGGGTGGAGGGTGGGGGGATGGGGGTAGGTTAGGGAGTGTGAGGAGTAACGGATGGGGGTAGGGAGTATGAAGGGTGGGAGGATAGGGTGGGGTGTGAGGGATGGGGGTAGGGGGTGTGAGGGGTGGAGGGTTGGGGAGTATGACGAGTGAGGGGATGGGGTGTGGGGGTGGAGAGTTGGGGGTGTGAGGGGTGAGGGTAGGGAGTGTGAGGGGGATGGGAGTGTGATGAGGTGGAGGGAATCAGCGCTCGAGGAGACTTTCTCCCTATTGGAAATGGCTATCATTGAGTCAGCACCGCTCTCGATTACACACTGCGTTCCAGGAGACTCTCTGATGGGGTCACAGTCGATATAATGATTAAGGCCAGTGAGAAATGCCGGGCTGTCAGTTATACAAACTCCCACTGCGATGGCATTAGGCAGAATGAGCAGGTAGTCACAGTGGTGTGTGTGTGTCTGGGTTCCCATAGTTACAGCATGTCAATGATCACACACACAGGGGAGTGTGAGATTAACCAACAATACCTTCACTCAGATTTCACTCTGTTCGTGTTCAGGCAGGTCTGATTATTGGGAGCACCCAACTTTCACCCTGTATCAGCTCTACATCTCCAGCTCTCACCCTGTATCAGCTCCACAACTCCAGCTCTCACCCTGTATCAGCTCCACATCTCCAGCTCTCACCCTGTATCAGCTCTACATCTCCAACTTTCACCCTGTATCAGCTCTACATCTCGAACTCTCACCCTGTATCAGCTCCACATCTCCAGCTCTCACCCTGTATCAGCTCTACATCTCCAACTCTCACCCTGTATCAGCTCTACATCTCCAGCTCTCACCCTGTATCAGCTCTACATCTCCAGCTCTCACCCTGTATCAGCTCTACATCTCCAGCTCTCACCCTGTATCAGCTCCACATCTCCAGCTCTCACCCTGTATCAGCTCCACATCTCCAGCTCTCACCCTGTATCAGCTCTACATCTCCAGCTCTCACCCTGTATCAGCTCTACATCTCCAGCTCTCACCCTGTATCAGCTCTACATCTCCAGCTCTCACCCTGTATCAGCTCTACATCTCCAGCTCTCACCCTGTATCAGCTCTACATCTCCAGCTCTCATCCTGTATCAGCTCTACATCTCGAACTCTCACCCTGTATCAGCTCTACATCTCCAGCTCTCACCCTGTATCAGCTCTACATCTCGAACTCTCACCCTGTATCAGCTCCACATCTCCAGCTTCTCACCCTGTATCAGCTCTACATCTCCAGCTTCTCACCCTGTATCAGCTCCACATCTCCAGCTTCTCACCCTATATCAGCTCTACATCTCCAGCTCTCACCCTGTATCAGCTCTACATCTCCAGCTCTCACCCTGTATCAGCTCTACATCTCGAACTCTCACCCTGTATCAGCTCTACATCTCCAACACTCACCCTGTATCAGCTCCACATCTCCAGCTCTCACCCTGTATCAGCTCCACATCTCCAACTCTCACCCTGTATCAGCTCCACATCTCCAGCTCTCACCCTGTATCAGCTCTATATCTCCAGCTCTCACTCTGTATCAGCTCTACATCTCGAACTCTCACCCTGTATCAGCTCTACATCTCCAGCTCTCACCCTGTATCAGCTCCACATCTCCAACTTTCACCCTGTATCAGCTCTACATCTCCAGCTCTCACCCTGTATCAGCTCTACATCTCCAGCTCTCACCCTGTATCAGCTCTACATCTCCAACTCTCACCCTGTATCAGCTCTACATCTCGAACTCTCACCCTGTATCAGCTCTACATCTCCAGCTCTCACCCTGTATCAGCTCCACATCTCCAACTCTCACCCTGTATCAGCTCTACATCTCCAGCTCTCACCCTGTATCAGGTCTACATCTCCAACTCTCACCCTGTATCAGCTCTACATCTCGAACTCTCACCCTGTATCAGCTCTACATCTCCAGCTCTCACCCTGTATCAGCTCTACATCTCCAACTCTCACCCTGTATCAGCTCTACATCTTGAACTCTCACCCTGTATCAGCTCTACATCTCCAACTCTCACCCTGTATCAGCTCTACATCTCCAGCTCTCACCCTGTATCAGCTCTACATCTCCAGCTCTCACCCTGTATCAGCTCTACATCTCCAACTCTTACCCTGTATCAGCTCTACATCTCCAGCTCTCACCCTGTATCAGCTCCACATCTCCAGCTCTCACCCTGTATCAGCTCTACATCTCCAGCTCTCACCCTGTATCAGCTCTACATCTCCAGCTCTCACCCTGTATCAGCTCCACATCTCCAGCTCTCACCCTGTATCAGCTCTACATCTCCAGCTCTCACCCTGTATCAGCTCTACATCTCGAACTCTCACCCTGTATCAGCTCTACATCTCCAACTTTCACCCTGTATCAGCTCGACACCTGCAGCTCTCACCCTGTATCAGCTCTATATCTCCAGCTCTCACCCTGTATCAGCTCTATATCTCCAGCTCTCACCCTGTATCAGCTCCACATCTCCAGCTCTCACCCTGTATCAGGAGGTTGCTGGGTGACAAGCAATCCCACCAATGAACAGCAGGAAGACTCGAATATGAGCAAGCCATTGGCTGCTTCAGGTATGTAGCGGCTGCCGGGATAGGCCTGGGATACCCCTCAGAATCTCAATCGGAATAATTCTGCTGTTATCCAGATTAGTGAGGATCGGCCTAGAACAGGAACAAACAGCTCAAACTCTCAGCTGAAGAGTTGAGCTGGGCTGGAGGAGGAAGGTGAGGATACAGGAACAGAGTGACTGTGTTCCTGGCCCAGGAATCCAGGGAGCTGGAATCTTGATCCAGTGATACCTGGCCAGGTTTTCGAGAAGGAGACAGATAATTAGCAGGTGGGCAAGTATTCCCACCCCACCGTCCCATCTCCATGAAGGAGCCCTCTCCCCTGCCTGCCATATTTTCATTCCGGGGGCAGAGAGGGACTGAACGGAGTCAGACTCACCACTTTTTGTTAGCAGCCTGAGGTGGGCAAGGCCTGGAGATTAGAATATAGAACATAGAACATTACAGCGCAGAACAGGCCCTTCGGCCCACGATGTTGCGCCGACCAGTTACAAAAACAATGTCCCACTAGCCTAAACCTATGACACCCTTCCTCACAATCTACCACACCTCCGACTTTGGTGTCATCAGCAAACTTACTAATCCACCCAACTATACCCTCATCCAGATCATTAATAAAAATTACAAACAGCAGTGGCCCCAAAACAGATCCCTGAGGCACACCACTCGTAACCGAACTCCATGACGAATATTTACCATCAACCACCACTCTCTGTCTCCTATCTGCTAGCCAATTCCTGATTCAATTACCTAGATCACCCCCAATCCCATACATCTGCATTTTCTGCAGAAGCCTACCATGGTGAACCTTATCAAACGCCTTGCTAAAATCCATATACACCACATCAACTGCCTTACCCCTATCCACCTCTTTGGTCACTTTCTCAAAGAACTCGATAAGGTTAGTAAGGCACGACCTACCCACTACAAAACCATGCTGACTATCTCCAATCAATTCATTACTCTCCAAATAACTATAAATCCTATCCCTAATAATTTTTTCTAAAACCTTGCCCACAACAGAAGTAAGACTCACCGGTCTATAATTCCCGGCAAAGTCTCTGTTCCCCTTCTTAAACAATGGGACAACATTCGCTACCCTCCAATCTTCTGGGACTACACCAGAGACCAATGACGACCTGAAGATCAGAGCCAGAGGCTCTGCAATCACCTCTCTAGCCTCCCAGAGAATCCTAGGGTAGATCCCATCCGGACCAGGGGACTTATCTATTTTCAACCCCTCAAGAATATCCAGCACATCCTCCTTATCAACTGCAATATATATTATAATATAATAATAATAATATAATATAATAAATATCCACCTGCATTTGTTGGAACATTGGCCATGTTGTAATGGTGGGTTTCCAGCCAATGGGACTGGGAATGTTCACATGATGCATACATGTAATCACTTAGAATACATGCCTACAACAACCAGACACATATGACTCAATAGGCCCTGCAAAGTCCACATGAAGTCGAGATCACAGATGATCAGCCCACTCCAATGGATGCAGTGGTGCTGGTGGCAGCAGTTTTTGGTTATCTGACAAGCAAACAGAACTTAACCGTGTTCTCACCAGGACTCGAGGACACAGCCTCAGAATAACGGGGGGGGCGGTTTAGATCGGAGTTGAGGAGGAACTTCTTCACTCAAAGGGTGGTGAATCTCTGGAATTCTCTGCCCATTGAAGTGGTGGAGGCTGCCTCGCTAAATATATTTAAGTCACGGGTAGATAGGTTTCTGATAGACAGGGGAATTAAGGGTTAAGGGGAGAGGGCGGGAAAGTGGAACTGATCCACTTCAGATCAGCCATGATCTTATTGAATGGCGGGGCAGGCTCAAAGGGCTAGATGGCCGACTCCTGCTCCTATTTCTTATGTTCTTAAGCGGGGATGCTGTTGGGGAATATTGCTGTCATGAGATTGCCTACTCCTGCTCCTATTTCTTATAAGAACATAAGAAATAGGAGCAGGAGTAGGCCATCTAGCCCTTCGAGCCTGCCCCGCCATTCAATAAGATCATGGCTGATCTGTCATGGATCAGTCCCACCTTCCCGCTCTCTCCCCATAACCTTTAATTCCCCTGTCTATCAGAAACCTATCTACCCGTGACTTAAAAATATTTAGCGAGGCAGCCTCCACCACTTCAACGGGCAGAGAATTCCAAAGATTCACCACCCTTTGAGTGAAGAAGTTCCTCCTCAACTCTGTTCTAAACCGCCCCCCCTTTATCTTGAGGCTGTGCCCTCTAGTCCTGCTGTCCTTTCTAAGCGGGAAGAATCTCTCTACCTCTACCATCCATCCCCTTCATTATCTTATCCGTCTCTATAAGATCCCCCCTCATCCTTCTAAACTCCAACGAATACAGACCCAGTCTATTTAGCCTCTCCTCATAGCTCAACCCCCCTCAACTCCGGTATCAGCCTAGTGAACCTCCTCTGCACTCCCTCCAAGGCCAAAATATCCTTGTGCAAGTGCGGCGACCAAAACTGCACACAGTACTCCAGCTGCGGCCTCACCAATGCCCTATACAGCCGCAGCAAGACCTCCCTACTTTTATATTCAATCCCCCTCGCTATGAAGGCCAGCATCCCATTCGCCTTCCTGACCACCTGCTGCACCTGCAAGCTGGGTTTTTGCGACTCATGCACAAGGACCCCGAGGTCCCTCTGCACCGTCGCCTGCTGCAGTTTTTCGCCCCGTAAGAAATAGTCCTTCCTACCATTCCTCCTACCAAAGTGGACCACCTCACACTTGCCAACATTAAATTCCATTTGCCATTTCCTGGCCCATTTGCCCAGCCTATCTAGATCCTTCTGTAGACTCTCCACACCCTCCGCACAATTTGCCTTTCCCCCAATCTTGGTGTCATCAGCAAATTTCGACACCCTGCACTCGGTTCCCTCCTCCAGATCATCTATATAAATGGTAAATAGCTGAGGCCCCAGCACCGACCCCTGGGGCACCCCACTAGTCACCATCCGCCAATCTGAATAGCACCCATTGACCCCCACTCTCTGCCTCCTATTTGACAACCAATCCTCTATCCACGCTAACACCCTACCCCCAATGTTATGCCCCCTAACTTATGTTCTTATGTTCAAGTCCTGATCCATATTAGGCCTCCAAACATCTGACCTGGTTAAATATTTCTTAGTTGTCAATGACCAGGCAGTGGGATGACCTGAAAGGATACAATCATCCTACACACACAGCTCATCTTCCCCCTTGTATTTGGTCTCAATTTATCATCCCCTATAACCGTAGGCCAACCCTGCATAAGGAATCTCTTCAGCTGGGATAGAACAGGGTCCTGGTCTGACCATTGCTTATTCTGTTTTAGCATTCACTGGGGAATGTGAAAGTCGCTCAAATGAGAAAATTGTTTCCGGAGGAAATAATGTCTTGGTTGGCATGTCTGGGAAAGGAAGGTGACTTAACACGTCTGTGTTTGCATTGTCCTTCTCTGCCCTTTACACAGCATTATAGTGGCAAACTGCTAATGTGAGAGGCCAGCGCTGTATTCTCAATGATACCATGGGAGAAATGCATTTGGAAAGATCCTGAGTGTCTTGTGGTTGATACATATAGCATCAGCATGGATTTGTCAAGGGCAGGTCGTGCCTTACGAGCCTAGTTGAGTTCTTCGATAATGTGACTGAACACATTGACGAAGGAAGTGCCGTGGACGTAGTGTACATGGACTTCAGCAAGGCTTTTGATAAGGTCCTCCATGCAAGACTTCTTGAGAAGGTGAGAGGGCATGGGATCCAAGGGCCTTTGGCCTTGTGGATCCAGAACTGGCTTGCCTGCAGAAGGCAGAGAGTGGTTGTGGATGGGTCTTTTTCGGAATGGAGGTCAGTCACCAGCGGAGTGCCCCAGGGATCTGTTCTGGGACCCTTGTTGTTTGTCATTTTCATAAATGACCTGGATGAGGAAGTGGAGGGATGGGTTAGCAAGTTCGCTGATGACACGAAGGTCGGTGGTGTTGTGGATGGTCTGGAAGGATGTCAAAAGTTGCAGCAGGACATAGATAGGATGCAGGAATGGGCGGAGAAGTGGCAGATGGACTTCAACGCGGATAAATGTGTAGTCGTCCATTTCGGCAGAACCAACGGGATGAACGAGTACACTATCAAGGGCAGGAGTCTTAGTAGCGTTGAAGAGCAGAAGGATCTCGGGGTCCGGGTCCACAGGACTCTTAAATCGGCCTCGCAGGTGGAGGAGGTGGTCAAGAAGGCGTATGGTGTATTGGCCTTCATTAATCGAGGGATTGAGTTTAGGAGTCGGGAGGTAATGCTGCAACTTTACAGGACCCTTGTCAGGCCTCATTTGGAGTACTGTGCGCAGTTCTGGTCGCCTCACTATAGGAAGGACGTAGAAGCTATTGAAAGGGTGCAGAGGAGATTTACAAGGATGTTGCCTGGACTGGGAGGCATGCCTTATGAAGATAGGTTGAGGGAGCTGGGACTCTTTTCCCTAGAGAGGCGAAGGTTGAGAGGTGACCTGATAGAAGTTTATAAAATGTTGAGAGGAATAGATAGGGTGGACTCTCAGAGGCTATTTCCCCGGGTTGAAATGGTCGCTACGAGAGGACACAGATTTAAGGTGCGGGGAGGGAAGTACAGAGGTGATGTTAGGGGTAAGTTTTTCACTCAGAGGGTGGTGAGTGAATGGAATCGGCTGCCGTCATCGGTGGTGGAGGCGAACTCGCTGGGGTCTTTTAAAAGACTTCTGGATGAGTATACGGGGTTTAATGGGATTGGGGGTTATAGATAGGTCTATAGATTGGTGGGGTTGATGCGATCGGCGCAACTCGAGGGCCGAAGGGCCTGTTTGTGCTGTAGTGTTCTATGTTCTATTATTAGTTTACCAAGACCAGAGTGACCTGAGCTTGGACACACTCTGAGTGATTGAAGTTTCTTTGATAACTCTGACTTTGTTTTCTACAGGGGACAGACTCTGCACGGGGATTTTCCACACTCTGTGCCTGGAAGATGTGCGTACCATCCGTCAGGCACAGTCCTGATCCAAAATCCTCTTTCACATTTGATCCGCTTTGCTGAGGTGTTCCTCCTCAGTCTCCCTGTGACCAAGATGTTGTTTAAATAAACTGCTACATGAGGAATCTCCTATGACAGATTGTTACTGTCCTCTGACTAGAGATATGTTGAGTATAGGGCTAACGGGAGGACTTTGAATAGTGTGGAGGAGCAGAGGGATCTAGGTGTATGTGTACATAGATCCCTGAAAGTTGGGAATCAAGGTGATAAGGTTGTTAAGAAGGCATACGGTGTCTTGGCGTTTATTGGTAGGGGGATTGAATTTAGGAGTCGCAGCGTCATGATGCAACTGTACACATCTCTGGTGCGGCCGCACTTGGAGTTTTGTGTTCAGTTCTGGTCCCCACATTACAGGAAGGATGTGGAGGCTTTGGAGAGGGTGCAGAGGAGGTTTACCAGGATGTTGCCTGGTATGGAGGGGAGGTCCTATGAGGAGAGGCTGAGGGATTTGGGGTTGTTTTCGCTGGAAAGAAGGCGGCTAAGAGGGGATCTTATTGAAACATATAAGATGATTAGAGGTTTAGATAGGGTGGACAGTAATAGCCTTTTTCCTCGGATGGAGAAAGCTAGCACGAGGGGGCATGGCTTTAAATTAAGGGGTGGTAGTTATAGGACTGATGTCAGGGGTAGGTTCTTTACCCAGACGGTGGTGAGGGACTGGAATGCCCTGCCAGCTGCAGTTGTAAATGCGCCTAGTTTGGGGGCGTTTAAGAGATCTGTGGATAGGTTTATGGATGAAAAGGGATTGGTTTAGGCTAGTGGGTCATTGTTTTTGTAACTGGTCGGCGCAACATCGTGGGCCGAAGGGCCTGTTCTGCGCTGTAATGTTCTATGTTCTATGTTCTAACACCTAAAAACCAGAGGCTTTGAACAAACCTCTGTGAGTGTTGATTGTGGAAATTGTTCTGAATTCACTAACATGAGCTGTGGGCAGGTGTGGCTCATGTCAATTTTTGAGAAGGTTTTGTCTCCTGTAAGGTTTGAAAACACCCGCGACAAGGGGACAGCATCCAACTTGGAAGCCTGGTACGTGGTAAGTTTGTGCACCGTGCCATTGCTTCTAACAACAAACACAGTTGGATCTGCCCAGTGAGGGAACTGAATGATTCCAATCCACTGCAGCCTCTCCAACAAATCCTCCACTTTGTCCTTCTTTGCCTTGGTTTGAAAAAGCCCTGAGGGTCTAACAGCGTAGCTGCAATGCCCCACAACGTACCCAGGTCATCTGGTTATCTCTGAGTCCTCTGTCACCCGTGTGTGTTTAATCTCATCCAAGTTTACTGAGCCAGTCACGTCCAGTAAACTTGGCCCTTTTCCTTTTACCACCAGGAGCTGTGCTCTTGTTTTTTTTGGCAGTTGAATGCAATGTCCATCTCTAACACCCCCTCTCCCGTGTACACCTGAAATTAGATTCCTGCCTGAATACAGGCTGGCATCTGCTTACAGCCCCAAATCATCCTGTAGCCCTCCTCACTGATTACAGATACAGACCCACCTTCACCTTGAATATTTTCCACTGACCTCCACATTCGCATAGCCCTCACTGTGAGTATACTCCATTCCCTGCTCTGAGCTTTCCAGCTGATGTGTAGCTGACTGAGGCCTTTTTGAATTTGAATTTCCCTGTTTTGCCTTTGACTTGTTCTTAACACACCTGAATTTCTGAGCTAACTGACAAACAGCATCCAAACATTTGCAAAGATTTGCATAGTGTGTTCCATCGTTTCACTTTTATCACCAGTTTACTTGTAGCCTCTTTCTCAATACTTTCCAGTGAACCACCATTGAGCTTATGAATATTTTTTGTGTTGCTGCAGCCATTTCCATTCCCTGAGAAATCTCTATACCCTCCTGGATGCTCAAGAAGTCTTGCATGGGGGACCTTATCGAACTGTTGTGGCTTCTCCCAATAAACGGCACTGAATGCTGCCCTCATTATTGCAGACTTGTCTGTCCCAGGGACATGCGTTCCAATACTGCTCCAAACCCCCAATATTCAGACAGTTGTCCCAATTCAGCAACAAAGTTCACACTTTGAACACTTTTTAGCCTCAGCTGCAACTTTTTTGTACAAATTCTGTCCAGTCCCCGTTCCCTTCCGTGATCTCACTGATGTCTCGAACACAGTCATGGTGTAGCTCACCTGCTTTTCATCGATAAACTCATAAACCTGCTCACTGATCAGAGTCCTCGGGCACTATTCATGTTGCAAACCAGCCACTCACTGTGCAAATCTTTGTGTTGCCGCACTGAACCTCAAATTTCTCTTTTATTTTGCTGTTTTCTCCTCATCGCCAAAAGGCGTGGTAACCTGACCACAAGAAGATATGGTGTGGAAACGCTGGCGTCGGACTGGGGTAAACATAAGAACATAAGAAATAGGAGCAGGAGTAGGCCATCTAGCCCTTCGAGCCTGCCCCGCCATTCAATAAGATCATGGCTGATCTGTCGTGGCTCAGTTCCACCTTCCCGCCCTCTCCCCATAACCCTTAATCCCTTCTCTTATCAAAAACCCATCAACCCGCGTCTTAAAAATATTTAGCGAGGCAGCCTCCACCACTTCAACGGGCAGAGAATTCCAGAGATTCACCACCCTTTGAGTGAAGAAGTTCCTCCTCAACTCCGTTCTAAACCGCCCCCCCTTTATCTTGAGGCTGTGCCCCCTAGTCCTACTGTCTTTTTTGAGCGGGAAGAGTCTCTCCACCTCTATCCTATCCATCCCATTCATCATCTTATACGTCTCAATGAGATCTCCCCTCATTCTTCTAAACTCTAACGAGTACAAGCCTAGTTTACAACACCAGGTTTAAGTCCTACCAATTTATTTGATAGTTTACTAAGATAGTTGGACTTAAACCTAGAGTAGTCAGACTTCTTACTACAAAAAGTTGGTAAACGTGTTATTGAAAAATGTGTAAATACAGAAACAGAGACAGCTAGTTGGTAAAACAACTTGTGAAAGTTCCCACTATCGATGCCATCACATTCGCACTAAAAACATCAGTATCTACATTAAAATAGAAAGCTGCTTACTATAAACACTCTATAACAGAACCCACAGGCCAGGAGAATTATACACTCTTCAGAGAAGGCCCCTAGAGTCTGAAATAGATTCCCCAAATATCCCCAAATAAACTATGGACCAGAGAAATGCTAAAACAAGTAAAGAATTGTAGCCAAAGTGTTTGAAAGAAGACAGGTTGTTAAACCGATAAAGGATAAGGTTAAGGACCCGACATACAGTATGAGTGGCACTGGGGATAAAGGCAGTTCCCAAATCAAATGGGGGGCTGGGGAACTGTCGCCCCAGTTGGCAAGTCTCCAGCGAGGCTGGCTGGGTCTACACCCCCACTTTAGGACACTGGTATCCCAGAGAACATTGAATATGTTGGAGAAAGACCCCCCCCCCAGCTCCTGCCTCTAAAAACAGGTCCTGACCAGGAAGCCAATGACTGATTTTGCTGATCACTTTATGGCAAATCTCCAACTGTGGAGAAGAGAGCTCCCAAATTGGCCTAGAAAGAGCCTCACGTAGAAAGATGCCTCACGTAGTTTTTTTTTAGAACCCTACAGTGCAGAAACAGGCCCTTCGGCCCATCGAGTCTGCACCGAACACAATCCTACCCAGACCCTATCCCCATATCCCTACACATTTTACCTGCTAATCCCTCTAACCTACACATCCCAGGACACTAAGGGGCAATTTTAGCATAGCCAATGAACCTAACCCGCACATCTTTGGACTGTGGGAGGAAACCGGAGCACCCGGAGAAAACCCACGCAGACACGAGGAGAATGTGCAAACTCCACACAGACAGTGACCCCGAGCCGGGAATCGAACCCAGGACCCTGGAGCTGTGAAGCAGCAGTGCTAACCACTGTGCTACCGTGCCGCCCATAGTAGTTGAACAACTGATCTGCCAGATTGGACCATTTACCACCACGTTAGATTGCAAGTGGACCAGCCAGAGAAAACCAGCCCTTTTCAAAAGGTTCTTCACCCCATCACCAGGTCCCCACTCTGTAGATTTCTCTGGTATTGATGCCAGAAGGCTGTTTCCTGTTACCCTGGCCCAGGATTGGTACAGTAAGAAGTCTCACAACACCAGGTTAAAGTCCAACAGGTTTATTAGGTAGCAAAAGCCACTAGCTTTCGGAGCGCTGTCCCTTCATCAGGTGAGTGGGATTTCTGTTCACAAACAGGGTATATAAAGACACAAACTCAATTTACAAAATAATGGTTGGAATGTGAGTCTTTACAGGTAATCAAGTCTTAAAGGTACAGACAGTGTGAGTGGAGAGAGAGTTAAGCACAGGTTAAAGAACAAAGAACAAAACAGCATGGGAAACAGGCCCTTCGGCCCAATGAGCCCGCGCCGCCGTCCCATGGTCAGTGACCTATTCATGACTCTAGTCTATGCCTAATGTGTGAGGATCAGGGAGGTCCAATATAGGGACAATTTGTTACCCAATCAATCAGCCTAAAAGCACATTTTTGGGATGTGGGAGGAAACCGGAGCACCCGGAGGAAACCCACGCAACCACGGGGAGAACGCGCAAACTCCCACGGACACAGGCCCAAATCCATGTGTCCGCACAGCAACAGAGATAGTCTCTGTGCTGCCATGATGCCCTCGAGATGGTAAGTGCCTGTGGATAAAAATTTCATTATTAAAGACTCTATATCCCTGAGGCTAAAACTGACCCCAAGCCTACAATGCTTAATAAGGCCTGATGTGTATTGTCTCCAGACAGGACAGTTAGTGAGATTTTGCAAGTCACGGGGGTTACAGATAGTGTGACATGAACCCAAGATCCCGGTTGAGGCCGTCCTTGGCTATTCCCACACCCCCTCCCACATCCCCACTTTTTGCCTTCAAACAACCGCATAACCTCAAACAGACCATTGTTCGCAGCAAACTACCCAGTGTTCAGGAGAACAGTGACCACAATACCACACAACCCTGCCACAGCAACCTCTGCAAGACATGCCGGATCATCGACATGGATACCATCATCACACGTGAGAACACCATCCACCAGGTACATGGTAAATACTCTTGCAACTCGGCCAACATCGTCTACCTGATACGTTGCAAGAAAGGATGTCCCGAAGCATGGTACATTGGGGAGACCATGCAGACGCTACAACAACGGATGAATGAACATCGCTCGACAGTCACCAGGCAAGACTGTTCCCTTCCTGTTGACGAACACTTCAGTGGTCACGGGCATTCAGCCTCTGACCTTCGGGTAAGCATTCTCCAAGGCACGGTAGCACAGTGGTTAGCACTGCTGCTTCACAGCTCCAGGGTCCTGGGTTCGATTCCCGGCTCGGGTCACTGCCTGTGTGGAGTTTGCACATTCTCCTCGTGTCTGCGTGGGTTTTCTCCGGGTGCTCCGGTTTCCTCCCACAGTCCAAAGATGTGCGGGTTAGGTTCATTGGCTATGCTAAAATTGCCCCTTAGTGTCCTGGGATGTGTAGGTTAGAGGGATTAGCAGGTAAATGTGTAGGGATATGGGGATAGGGTCTGGGTGGGATTGTGTTCGGTGCAGACTCGATGGGCCGAAGGGCCTGTTTCTGCACTGTAGGGTTCTAGGGAAGGCGGCCTTCACAACACACAACACAGAGTCGCTGAGCAGAGACTGGTAGCCAAGTTCCACACACATGAGGACGGTCTCAACAGGGATCTTGGGTTCATGTCGCACTATCTGTAACCCCCGTGACTTGCCTGGGTTTGCAAAACCTCACTTACTGTACTGTCTGTAGACAATACACATCTCTTTAACCTGTGCTTAACCCTCTCTCCACTCACACTGTCTGTACCTTTAAGACTTGATTACCTGTAAAGACTCGGATTCCAACCATTATTTTGTAAATTGAGTTTGTGTCTTTTTATACCCTGTTTGTGAACTGAAATCCCACTCACCTGATGAAGGAGCAGTGCTCCGAAAGCTAATGGCTTTTGCTCCCAAATAAACCTGAAGGACTTTAACCTGGTGTTGTGAGAATTCTCACTGTGTTTACCCCAGTCCAAGCCCGGCATCCCCACACCAGAAGGGTTGGCTCAAGCTCAGGAACAGCCTGTGCCAACCAAAAGCATCTGGCACCAGAAACTGGGACTCTCCTGTAGAGGTGAGGCTATATTGGATTTGGTGCTGGGTAATGAGCCAGACCAGGTGCTAGACTTGGAAGTTGGTGTACAGTTTGGGGATAGTGATCACAATTCGATTACGTTCACCTTAGTGATGGAAAGGGATAGGCATGAACCTCGGGTCAGTAGTTTCAGCTGGGGGAAGGGTAATTATGAGACTATTAGGAGAGAATTAGGAAGCATTGGTTGGAATGGGAGATTACAGGGACTGGGAACATCCGAGATGTGGAGATTTTTCAAGGAGCAGCTATTGCGGGTCTGTGATAAGTATATCCCTGTCAGGCAAGGAGGATTTGGTAGGCCCAGGGAACCGTGGTGCACCAAAAAAGTTGATTCGTTGGTTAGGAAGAAAAAGGAGGCTTATGTTCGGATGAGGCTTGAGGGCTCAGGTAGTGCATTAGAAAGTTTTAGATTGGCTAGGAGGGAGTTGAAGAGGGAGTTAAGAAGGGCTAAAAGAGGACATGAGATGATTTTGGCTGATAGGATTAAGGAGAACCCTAAGGCGTTTTACACGTATGTCAAGAATAGAAGGTTGGTTAGGGCAAGATTGGGGCCAGTTACAGACAGTAGAGGGAAGTTGTGTGTGGAACCGGAGGAGATTGGAGAGGCGTTGAACCAATATTTCTCTTCAGTGTTCACGCAAGGGGACATGAAAGTAGCTGAGGAGGACACTGGGGTGCAGGGGTGTAAAATAGATAGTATTGTAGTTGATACGGGGGATGTGCTGGATATTTTAGAGGGTTTGAAAATAGATAAGTCCCCTGGTCCGGATGGGATTTACCCTAGGATTTTTTGGGAGGCAAGAGAGGTGATTGCGATGCCTCTGGCTCTGATCTTCAGGTCGTCGTTGGTCTCTGGTATAGTACCGGAAGATTGGAGGACAGCAAATGTTGTCCCATTGTTTAAGAAGGGGAGAAGGGACTTCCCCGGGAATTATAGACCGGTGAGTCTTACTTCTGTGGTGGGTAAGGTTTTGGAAAGGATTATTAGAGACAGGATTTATAGTTATTTGGAGACTAATGAGTTGATTAGAGACAGTCAGCATGGTTTTGTAGCGGGTAGGTCGTGCCTTACTAACCTTATCGAGTTCTTTGAGAAAGTGACCAAAGAGATGGATAGGGGTAAGGCAGTTGATGTGGTGTATATGGATTTTAGCAAGGCGTTTGATAAGGTTCACCATGGTAGGCTTCTGCAGAAAATGCAGATGTATGGGATTGGGGGTGATCTAGGTAATTGGATCAGGAATTGGCAAGCAGATAGGAGACAGAGAGTGGTGGTTGATGGTAAATATTCGTCATGGAGTTCGGTTACAAGTGGTGTGCCTCAGGGATCTGTTTTGGGGCCACTGCTGTTTGTAATTTTTATTAATGATCTGGATGAGGGTATAGTTGGGTGGATTAGTAAGTTTGCTGATGACACCAAAGTCGGAGGTGTGGTAGATTGTGAGGAAGGGTGTCATAGTTTGCAGGGTGACTTAGAAAGGTTGCAGAGCTGGGCTGTGAGGTGGCGGATGGAGTTTAATGTGGAGAAGTGTGAGGTAATTCATTTCGGTAGGAATAACAGATGTGTTGAGTATAGGGCTAACGGGAGGACTTTGAATAGTGTGGAGGAGCAGAGGGATCTAGGTGTATGTGTACATAGATCCCTGAAAGTTGGGAATCAAGTAGATAAGGTTGTTAAGAAGGCATACGGTGTCTTGGCGTTTATTGGTAGGGGGATTGAATTTAGGAGTCGCAGCGTCATGATGCAACTGTACACAACTCTGGTGCGGCCGCACTTGGAGTTTTGTGTGCAGTTCTGGTCCCCACATTACAGGAAGGATGTGGAGGCTTTGGAGAGGGTGCAGAAGAGGTTTACCAGGATGTTGCCTGGTATGGAGGGGAGATCCTATGAGGAGAGACTGAGAGATTTGGGGTTGTTTTCGCTGGAAAGAACGCGGCTAAGAGGGGATCTCATTGAAACATATAAGATGATTAGAGGTTTAGATAGGGTGGACAGTGATAGCCTTTTTCCTGGGATGGAGAAAGCTAGCACGAGGGGGCATGGCTTTAAATTAAGGGGGGGGTAGTTATAGGACTGATGTCAGGGGTAGGTTCTTTACCCAGAGGGTGGTGAGGGACTGGAATGCCCTGCCAGCTGCAGTTGTAAATGCGCCTAGTTTGGGGCGTTTAAGAGATCTGTGGATAGGTTTATGGATGAAAAGGGATTGGTTTAGATTAGTGGGTTAGTGTTGTTTTTTTTAAAAAGCTGGTCGGCGCAACATCGTGGGCCGAAGGGCCTGTTCTGCGCTGTAATGTTCTATGTTCTATGTTGTTCTAATACTCAAACTGGACCCTGAACCAGAATCCTCTAAACAGGTCAGGGTGTCTTTAAAACAGCCCCTTCTCCTGAACCTCTGCCAAACTCCATCTCTGAGTCCAAGTACGTGAGTCAAGAGCAAGGTGAATAGGTTGGAGCTCAGTCTGACACAAGCAAACCAATGCAATAATCCTGGCTGCCAGTGAGTGTCATCATAGAATCATAAATTCCCTACAGCGCAGAAGGCCATTCAGCCTTCGAATCTGCACTGACAATAATCCCACCCAGACACCACCCCTGTGACCCTGCTAATCCTCCGAAACCTACACATTTTGGGACACTAAGGGGCATTTACCATGGCCAATCCACCTAATCCTTACATAGAACACAGAACATAGAACACCACGGCACCAACAGGCCCTTCAGCCCACGAGTTGCGCCGATCCTATCCCTACCTCCCAGGCCTATCTATAACCCCCAATCCCATTAAACCCCATATACTCATCCAGAAGTCTTTTAAAAGACCCCAGTGAGTTCGCCTCCACCACCACTGACGGCAGCCGATTCCAATCACTCACCACCCTCTGAGTATGTAGGTACATCCACCGTGCTGTTAGAGAGCATGTTCCAGGTACAGTCACTAGGTTAGTAATCCTGAGACTCTGGGGACGCTGGTTCGAATCCCACCACAACAGATGCTGAATTATGATTTCAACAAAAATCTGGAGTTAAGACTCTACTGATGACCATGAAACTATTCTATTGCCTGGTTCGCTAATGTGACTGACAAGATAGATTCAGAACAAATGTTCCTGGTGGTGGGGGAGTCGAGAACCAGGGGTCATAGCCTGAGAATAAGGTGTGAACCTTTTCGAACTGAGACAAGGAGGACCTTCCTCACCTCGAGGGTGGCGAGCCTGAAATTCACTGTCACAGAAAGTAGCTGAGGCAAAACTTTGTGAGATTTCAGGAAGAAATTAGATCGCGGGGCTAAAGGGGTTAAGGGATATGGGGGGAAGGTGGGATTGGGAGAGTGAATTTGATGATCAGTCAGTATCAAAATGGCGGGGCAGGCTCGAAGGGCCAAATGGCCTACTCCTGCTGCTGTGTTTGCCTATCTCAACATGGCTGTGTTGCCATGCCTTGACCTAGCTGCGGCACACCTAGCCTGTAGTTTTTATTTTATATTAATCTAACTCTTTATCATTATTGATACAGATCTTGGTAATTGTTTCAATATTGTCTGAGTTTCCAGTATGTGGTGCTAAGGTTAATAACATCGTGCTGGAAGATTTAATATTGTGTGTTAAGGGTTATGGGGAGAGGGCGGGAAAGTGGAACTGATCCACTTCAGATCAGCCATGATCTTATTGAATGGCGGGGCAGGCTCGAAGGGCTAGATGGCCTACTCCTGCTCCTATTTCTTATGTTCTTATGTGTTGTTGTACCTGTTGTACCTGGGGCGGCACGGTAGCACAGTGGTTAGCACTGCTGCTTCACAGCTCCAGGGTCCTGGGTTCGATTCCCGGCTCGGGTCACTGCCTGTGTGGAGTTTGCACATTCTCCTCGTGTCTGCGTGGGTTTTCTCCGGGTGCTCCGGTTTCCTCCCACAGTCCAAAGATGTGCGGGTTAGGTTCATTGGCTATGCTAAAATTGCCTCTTAGTGTCCTGGGATGTGTAGGTTAGAGGGATTAGCAGGTAAATGTGTAGGGATTTGGGGATAGGGTCTGGGTGGGATTGTGTTCGGTGCAGACTCGATGGGCCGAAGGGCCTGTTTCTGCACTGTAGGGTTCTATGCTGTTAATTCTCAGGGAGTGTGTCTGGGGTGTCAGGGAGGGGTAGTACCCCTGGTGGGGGAACATGTTTCAGGGTGTTTTGTCTATGTTCTGACCCCACCTGGCACTCAGCTCTCACCTGTAGCTGTTTACGTGCGACAGTGGACATACCCCGGGCAACGGCTTTAACAAGCCGGCTAAACCAGGTGAGGGTAACCGACGGGTCTCAGCCCTCGGTGAGATAGGGAGATGTCTATCCCAGCTCCGGATAGACTCCAGCGGATTGAGCGAACAAGACCAATGGAAGGTCCAATGATCAAGAAGGCAGTCTCTGCAAGCTTCGTGGAACGCAGAGTAGAACAAGATACAGAAGACCTCCTGGTGATCCACTGCGCCTAGTCCCATCTCCAGCTGTCTTGACTCTTGTCTTGCCACAGGATCCAGATGGGAATTGGGAAGAGAGAGTGAGGCTGACGCTGCGCAACTCTCCCTCACTTTAATCCAAATCAAGCGCTAGTCTTGACTCCATCATCATCCTGTCCAACCTTTGAAGTCCTATGGCGATGGGCGAGTGACAAAGCAGGTGCGGATACACTGGGAGCAGTAGTCATGGACCTGCACGCAGGCGGTTCAAGTCTAATGGTTGTTTTCTGCTGATCGAAGCAGCAGTGAAATTCGGTGTCTACCTGGGTGACTGAGTGAGCAGTCCTCTTCAGGAACACGCTGCTCACATCAGTAAATGAGAAAGGGTCTAGAAAAGGTGCCCGAAACATTGCCTGTGTCACTACATCCTGGCCAGTTTACCACGGCTGGCAGGGAACCCATCTTAACCATAGAACCATAGAACCCTACCATAGAACCCTACAGTGCAGAAACAGGCCCTTCGGCCCATCGAGTCTGCACCGAACACAATCCCACCCAGACCCTATCCCCATATCCCTACACATTTACCTGCTAATCCCTCTAACCTACACATCCCAGGATACTAAGGGGCAATTTTAGCATAGCCAATGAACCTAACCCGCACATCTTTGGACTGTGGGAGGAAACCGGAGCACCCGGAGAAAACCCACGCAGTCACGAGGAGAATGTGCAAACTCCACACAGGCAGTGACCCGAGCCGGGAATCGAACCCAGGACCCTGGAGCTGTGAAGCAGCAGTGCTAACTCACTGTGCTACCGTGCCGCCCGTGCTGTGCTATCTTGTGGTCGAACAAACAAAATAAAACACAAGGTGACACCGCTCACCATTGGCACTTGGAATGCGCGCACGCTTTTGGACAACCCTACAGCAGACAGACCAGACGAAGAACAGCCTTAGTTGCCAGTGAGCTTGCAAGATACAACACTGACATTGCAGTCCTGAGCAAAATTCGTCTTGACAATGTAAGTCAGTTGACTGAAACTGGAGGTGGATACACTTTTTTTCTGGAGCGGCCACAGCAGTGATGAACGTTATGATGGTGGAATTGGATTCGCTGTCAGAAGTCACCTTGTTCGGAAACTTGCTAGGCTACACACGGATGTGAACGACCGGTTATGACATTACAGCTTTCGCTATGGAACAGAAGTCAAGCCACCCTGATCAGCAACTATGCCCCTACAATGAACAACCTGGACGAGATGAAAGACAAATTCTACGAAGAACTAGACGCCTACCATCAGCAGTCAGCAGTACCGACAAGCTGATCTTACTTGGCGATTTCAATGCAAGAGTAGGGTGTGACTCTGCAATCTGGCAGGGAATCATTGGGAGGCATCGAGTGGACAAATGTAACAGTAACAGCCTACTCTTAATGAAAACCTGTGCAGCACACGACCTCATCACCAACACAACTTTCCATCTGCCTACCCATAACAAGACCTCCTGGATGCACCCCCACTCTAAGCAATGGCATCTTATTGACTATGTCATTGTCAGGAGAGATAACAGGCAAGATGTCAGAGTGACCAAGGTCATGTGTGGTGCTCATTGCTGGACAGATCACAGACTCATTGTCTCCAAAATGAGGCTCTGCACCAGACGCAAGAGGTGACCACAAGAAAGCAAGGTTATGAAAAGAATCAATGCGGCCAAGCTAAAGAACCGCAGCATAGCTACAGCACTGGCTGAAGACTTAGAAATCAAGCTTGCTGACCTACACCTCACAGGCAGCGCTGAGGACGACTGGGAACGTTTCAGGGATGCTTTCCATTCATCTGCACTAAAGATGCTCGGGCCCTCTACTCACAAGCAGCATGTGTGGTTCGATGAGAACGATGAGGAGATACAGGCTCTACTTGTTGAAAAGCACCGTCTCCATCGGGCCTGTCAGAACAACCCATCATCAACTGCCAAGAAAAATGCTTCTATTCCCAGTGCTCGCAGGACAGTCCGGAATAAACTGCGTAAGATGCAGGATGCCTGGCTGAGCACCAAGACAGATGAAATACAGGGTTACGCTGACAGAAACAACTTGAAATGGTTCTTTGAAGCCCTCAACACTCTCCATGGACCTCAATCTCTCGGGAGTTTCCCCCTCCTGAGTACAGATGGTACAACTCTCATTACAGAGAGGGTTCAGATCCTGCAGAGATGGGCTGAACACTTTGAAACCGTCCTCAACTGACCGTCATCTATTAACGATGAGGCAATAGACAGGATTCCCCAGGTCAATACAAACAGCTCCATGGATGATCCACTGGTAGTAGCCAAAGTCATGAAAGCTGTCAGCCAGCTATCCAGTGGTAAAGCCCCAGGGGCAGATGCCATACCCGCAGATATCTATAAAGCTGCTGGTCCCGTACTTATCCAGAAGCTCAGCGAGTTGTTCCAGTCCTTTTGGAAGCAAAGATCCATTCCTCAGGAACTTAAAGATGTTTCCATCGTCCACCTCTACAAGAGGAAGGGCAATCGGCAAGTATGGAACAACCACCGAGGAATCTCGCTGCTCTGCATCACAGGAAAAACCCTCGCGAGAGTCCTGCTAAATGGTCAGGTCACTCATCTGGAGCTGGGCCTGCTTCCAGAGTCACAGTGTGGATTCCACAAAGCTCACGGGAATATTGACATGATTTTTGCTGTGGGCCAACTTCAGGACAAGTGTCAGTAGCAGAATCGCGAGCTCTACACAGCCTCTGTTGACCTTGTGAAAGCCTTTGACATTGTCAGCTGACAAGGCCTGTGGAGGATCATGTCAAAGTTTAGCTGCCCCCCAAATTCATTCAGATGGTTCACCAGTTCCACGATGGCCAGAGTACTGGATGGTGGAGAATCCTCTGAGGCATTCCCAGTCACCAATGGCGTCAAACAGGGCTGTGTGCTCACACCCACACTGTTCAGCATGATGTTTACTGCCATGCTGAATGATGCTCTACAGGACAGTGTTGCTGGAATCATAAGAACATAAGAAATAGGAGCAGGAGTAGGCCATCTAGCCCTTCAAGCCTGCCCCGCCATTCAATAAGATCATGGCTGATCTGTCGTGGCTCAGTTCCACATTCCCGCCCTCTCCCCATAACCCTTAATCCCTTCTCTTATCAAAAACCCATCAACCCATTTCTTAAAAATATTTAGCGAGGCAGCCTCCACCACTTCAACGGGTAGAGAATTCCAGAGATTCATCACCCTTTGAGTGAAGAAGTTCCTCCTCAACTCCGTTCTAAACCGCCCCCCCCTTTATCTTGAGGCTGTGCCCCCTAGTCCTATTGTCCTTTCTGAGCGGGTAGAGTCTCTCCACCACTATCCTATCCATCCCATTCATCATCTTATACGTCTCAATGAGATCTCCCCTCATTCTTCTAAACTCTAACGAGTACAAGCCTAGTTTATTCAGCCTCTCCTCATAGCTCAACTCTGGTATCAGCCGAGTAAACCTCCTCTGCACTCCCTCCAAGGTCAAAATATCCTTGCGTAAGTACGGCGACCAAAACTGCACACAGTATTCCAATCAGCCTCAAGTACAGAGTGGATGGGAAGCTCTTCAACCTGAGGAGACTTCAAGCTATTACCAAAGTGAAGGAGACTGTTCTGAGAGATTTCCTCTTTGCTGATGACTGCGCCCTGTATCCTGGTTCAGAAAAAAGTCTGACAACACCAGGTTTTAGTCCAACCTATTTATTTGATAATATTCTCACAAGCTTTCGAGGGGGCTGCCTCTTCGTCAGGTGAATGGAGAGTTCTGGCCTCAGACAGAGCACATAAAGCACAGACAGTTTAGAGATTACTGATTAGAATGCGAATCCTTACACCTAATCAGTAATCTGTAAACTGTCTGTGCTTTATATGCTCTGTCTGAGGCCAGAACTCTCCATTCACCTGACGAAGGGACTAACCCCAAAAGCTTGTGAGTATATTATCAAATAAATAGGTTGGACTAAAACCTGGTGTTGTCAGACTTTTTACTGTGTTTACCCCAGTCCAACGCCGGCATACCCACATCATACTGGCTCAGAGCCAGAGATACAAGTCAGTTTGGACAAATTTTCCACGGCTTGTGACAACTTTGGACTCACCATCAACATTAAGAAGATCAAAGTCATGCACCAGCCTGCTCCTCATGCACCGTACACAGAACCCATAATCACAATCAAAGGACAGAAACTACCGGCAGTGGACCAGTTCACTTATCTTAGCAGCACCCTCTCCCAATCAGTGACTATTGATACAGAAGTTAACTGCAGGATAGCAAAGGCAAGTTCTGCTTTCGGTAGACTGCTCGTCACTGTATGGGAATGTCGAGGAATCAGCCCAGCAACAAAACTGCAGGTCTGGATAGGCTGAGCGAGTGGGCGAGGACCTGGCAGATGGAGGACAATGTTGGCAAGTGTGAGGTTATCCACTTTGGCAGGAATAATAGTAGGAGGGATTATTGTTTAAAGGGCGAAAAACTGCAGCAGGCGACGGTGCAGAGGGACCTGGGGGTCCTTGTGCAGGAGTCGCAAAAACCCAGCTTGCAGGTGCAGCAGGTGGTCAGGAAGGCGAATGGGATGCTGGCCTTCATAGCGAAGGGGATTGAATATAAAAGTAGGGAGGTCTTGCTGCAGCTGTATAGGGCATTGGTGAGGCCGCAGCTGGAGTACTGTGTGCAGTTTTGGGCGCCGCACCTGCGCAAGGATATTTTGGCCTTGGAGGGAGTGCAGAGGAGGTTTACTAGGCTGATACCGGAGTTGAGGGGGTTGAGCTATGAGGAGAGGCTGAATAAACTAGGCTTGTACTCGTTAGAGTTTAGAAGAATGAGGGGGGATCTTATAGAGACGTATAAGATAATGAAGGGGATGGATAGGGTAGAGGTAGAGAGATTCTTCCCACTTAGAAAGCATAGCAGGACTAGGGGGCACAGCCTCAAGATAAAGGGGGGGGGCGGTTTAGAACGGAGTTGAGGAGGAACTTCTTCACTCAAAGGGTGGTGAATCTCTGGAATTCTCTGCCCGTTGAAGTGGTGGAGGCTGCCTCGCTAAATATTTTTAAGACGCGGGTTGATGGGTTTTTGATAAGAGAGGGGATTAAGGGTTATGGGGAGAGGGCCGGAAAGTGGAACTGAGCCACGACAGATCAGCCATGATCTTATTGAATGGAGGGGCAGGCTCGAAGGGCCAGATGGCCTACTCCTGCTCCTATTTCTTATGTTCTTGTGTTCTTACAGCGCCGTGGTACTTACTACCCTCCTGTATGTCTGTGAAACGTGGGCTGTGTATTGAAGGCATGTAAGACAGCTCAATCATTTCCACGTGATTTGTCTTCACAGAATATTACACATCTGATGGCAAGGCAAAGTACCAGACACAGAAGTTCTCTCTAGAGCAAGTCTACCATCAGTCCACACACTGAGAGCGCAGACCCAGTGGGCAGGTCATGTCATTCGTATGTCAGACAAGCGCATACCCAAGCAGCTCCTTTTTGGGGAACTCTCTGCTGGAAGACGCTCACATGGAGGGCAGAAGAAATGTTTCAAAGACTCACTCAAAGCCTCCCTGGAGTCATAGAACATAGAACATAGAACATTACAGCACAAACAGGCCCTTCGGCCCTCGAGTTGCGCCGATCGCATCAACCCCATCAATCTATAGACCTATCTATAACCCCCAATCCCATTAAACCCCATATACTCATCCAGAAGTCTTTTAAAAGACCCCAGCGAGTTCGCCTCCACCACCGACGACGGCAGCCGATTCCATTCACTCACCACCCTCTGAGTGAAAAACTTACCCCTAACATCACCTCTGTACTTCCCTCCCCGCACCTTAAATCTGTGTCCCCTCGTAGCGACCATTTCAACCCGGGGAAATAGCCTCTGAGAGTCCACCCTATCTATTCCTCTCAACATTTTATAAACTTCTATCAGGTCGCCTCTCAACCTTCGCCTCTCCAGGGAAAAGAGTCCCAGCTCCCTCAACCTATCTTCATAAGGCATGCCTCCCAGTCCAGGCAACATCCTTGTAAATCTCCTCTGCACCCTTTCAATAGCTTCTACGTCTTTCCTATAGTGAGGCGACCAGAACTGCGCACAGTACTCCAAATGAGGCCTGACAAGGGTCCTGTAAAGTTGCAGCATTACCTCCCGACTCCTAAACTCAATCCCTCGATTAATGAAGGCCAGTACACCATACGCCTTCTTGACCACCTCCTCCACCTGCGAGGCCGATTTAAGAGTCCTGTGAACCCGGACCCCGAGATCCTTCTGCTCTTCAACGCTACTAAGACCCCTGCCCTTAATAGTGTACTCGTTCATCCCGTTGGTTCTGCCGAAATGGACTACTACACATTGACATTGAGTCGCTTGACATTGACACGACCAGCTGGGAAACGCTGGCACAAAACCGCCCTACCCAGCACTGCCTCATCCACAAAGGCCGTCAAGCTGAAACACAACTTAAACACGAGCTGCGCAAGTCCAGAGACACCAGCGCAACAACTACACAGTCTACACAAGTCTGTCCAGTATGTGCCAGGACATTCCGTACCCGAATTGGCCCTGATCAGCCATCCTTGGACACACCGCAACCAGCCCCAAAATGACTAATGGTGTCGAGGTCCCTCATCGATGATGATGGACAAACAACAATTCTCAGATACTTCCAACCAGTTTATTTACTCAAAGGTTTTACCCTGACGCCCTGATTTGCAAGATGGGCAAAAGACAAACTCAACCTTAAATTACGTACATAAAACAAGAGGATACCCCAGATTCAGGAATACCCGCAAAGATCCTTTGGTTAAACTGCGGACTCAGTTCTCTGGTCTGTCATCACGAAGGTGAGTCTCGATGGCAGTTTTTTCCTTCTTCCTTCTCTGGTCAGTCTTCTGGATGGTTGAAATCTCCTCCCTCATGGAGTCTTCGCTGCTGGTTTGTCTGCGATGTGTGACCGTTATCCCCCTGCCTGCCTTTCCGGAAACCTCTCTGGCTTCTGACCAATGAGGTCTCAGGAGGGAGCCCCAGTACCCAGTGGGGTTTCTTGACGTCTGCCTGACAGGACAACAAGGCCCACTCCCAGGTCTCCATCTCCATGCTGTTGCTTACATGTAATCTGTTGTCATACTAACCTTATTGAGTTTTTTGAGAAAATGACCAAAGAGGTGGATAGGGGTAAGGCAGTTGATGTGGTGTATATAGATTTTAGTAAGGCGTTTGATAAGGTTCACCATGGTAGGCTTCTGCAGAAAATGCAGATGTATGGGATTGGGGGTGATCTAGGGAATTGGATCAGGAATTGGCTAGCGGATAGGAGACAGAGGGTGGTGGTTGATGGTAAATATTCATCATGGAGTTCGGTTACGAGTGGTGTGCCTCAGGGATCTGTTTTGGGGCCACTGCTGTTTGTAATTTTTATTAATGATCTGGATGAGGGTATAGTTGGGTGGATTCGTAAGTTTGCTGATGACACCAAAGTCGGAGGTGTGGTAGATTGTGAGGAAGGGTGTCATAGTTTACAGGAAGACTTAGAAAGGTTGCAGAGCTGGGCTGTGAGGTGGCGGATGGAGTTTAATGTGGAGAAGTGTGAGGTAATTCATTTCGGTAGGAATAACAGATGTGTTGAGTATAGGGCTAACGGGAGGACTTTGAATAGTGTGGAGGAGCAGAGGGATCTAGGTGTATGTGTACATAGATCCCTGAAAGTTGGGAATCAAGTAGATAAGGTTGTTAAGAAGGCATACGGTGTCTTGGCGTTTATTGGTAGGGGAATTGAATTTAGGAGTCGCAGCGTCATGATGCAACTGTACACAACTCTGGTGCGGCCGCACTTGGAGTACTGTGTGCAGTTCTGGTCCCCACATTACAGGAAGGATGTGGAGGCTTTGGAGAGGGTGCAGAGGAGGTTTACCAGGATGTTGCCTGGTATGGAGGGGAGGTCTTTTGAGGAGAGACTGAGAGATTTGGGGTTGTTTTCGCTGGAAAGAAGGCGGCTAAGAGGGGACCTCATTGAAACATATAAGATGATTAGAGGTTTAGACAGGGTAGATAGTGATAGCCTTTTTCCTAGGATGGAGAAAGCTAGCACGAGGGGGCACGACTTTAAATTAAGGGGGGGTAGTTATAGGACTGATGTCAGGGGTAGGTTCTTTACCCAGAGGGTGGTGAGGGACTGGAATGCCCTGCCAGCTGCAGTTGTAAATGCGCCTAGTTTGGGGGCGTTTAAGAGATCTGTGGATAGGTTTATGGACGAAAAGGGATTGGTTTAGGCTAGTGGGTCATTGTTTTGTAACTGGTCGGCACAACATCGTGGGCCGAAGGGCCTGTTCTGCGCTGTAATGTTCTATGTTCTATGTTCCTATGTTCTATGCAAGATAACTGCAGGAACTCGAGATACAGTAAAAAGTCTGACAACACCAGGTTTAAGTCCAACTGATTTCGTCACCTGACGAAGGGGCTAACCCCGAAAGCTTGTGAGAATATTATCAAATAAATCGGTTGGACTAAAACCTGGTGTTGTCAGACTTTTTACTGTGTTTACCCCAGTCCAACGCCGGCATCTCCACATCGGAACTCGAGATAACAGAAGCCTGGGCTTCTAACAATAGGTCGGTGCATTTCAATGGAGTGCGATGACCTCCTGCTGGGTCTCAGTGACGAACCAGGACCTGTGTATTTGTATATTTGATCCAAGTTAAGTCTGGCCCAGCCCGAGGTTTGACTGTGTTTGATTTTAATATGCCCAATTCTTTAATTCAGGATATCCAATTTAATTGGCCCTGATTATATTATTGCTGTGTTTTTAAATCTGCTTTTGGATTAAAATAGAAAAAAAGCCAACTATAAAATAGAAGATTTGAGGTAAGAGCCATTATATAATATTCATTTGTACATTGGTGTAATGAATCAGAACATGTTGATTGCGTGAGTTCCCACTGGAAATCTGTTTCTTATTAACTCTTTCAATCATAATCTAATAGATGATGGAACTAATGCCATAGTGCACAGAAATAGTATTCTACACTCGCACCAGAGTGTATCTGAACACTGAGACTGACATAAGAACATAAGAAATAGGAGCAGGAGTAGGCCATCTAGCCCTTCGAGCCTGCCCCGCCATTCAATAAGATCATGGCTGATCTGTCGTGGCTCAGTTCCACCTTCCCGCCCTCTCCCCATAACCCTTAATCCCCTCTCTTATCAAAAACCATTCAACCCGCGTCTTAAAAATATTGAGCGAGGCAGCCCCCACCACTTCAACGGGTAGAGAATTCCAGAGATTCACCACCCTTTGAGTGAAGAAGTTCCTCCTCAACTCCCTTTATCTTGAGGCTGTGCCCCCTAGTCCTACTGTCCTTTCTGAGCGGGAAGAGTCTCTCCACCTCTATCCTATCCATCCCATTCATCATCTTATACGTCTCAATGAGATCTCCCCTCATTCTTCTAAACTCTAACGAGTACAAGCCTAGTTTATTCAGCCTCTCCTCATAGCTCAACCCCCTCAACTCCGGTATCAGCCTAGTAAACCTCCTCTGCACTCCCTCCAAGGCCAAAATATCCTTGCGTAAGTGCGGCGACCAAAACTGCACACAGTACTCCAGCTGCGGCCTCACCAATGCCCTATACAGCCGCTGATTGCAAACAGCTTTTAAACATTTTCATTTCTCATTATACTTTCATTCATTTAAAGTTTTATGTTGCGTTATCTTTCTTTCTGACATTAATTAATCCTCAGGCCTTCATTTCCTTTGGTTTATGATGTTTGAAGGTTCCCAGGCGGGTTTTAACTGGCTGGGCACTGCCGCTGGTAAAAACCACACAAAGATTAAAGTTTGATTAATAATGTTGAATTAAATTTTAATCAGAATAAATGGTCAGATTAGATTTGTTATTAACCGTAGCTCAATCTCAAGAAGTTAGTGTGAGTCTGAGTTTTGGAGCTGTCTGTTATTATAGGTTTGACCAATCCTTGGTCAGGTCCTGCTGGTCTCCACTCGAAGAATAAAGTGAAACCTGTGAGACACGTTCATGAGGAATTTCTCTGGGTAGGTTCCGGGCTAGCGTCCCTTCACCATTCACTCACCTGGGGATATTTCTGAGCCGTATGGTTGAGGTTGTTGGTTTGTTTGCAGCTTAGCGTGGGCTCCCTTACCGGAGATGATTTTATTTTATTTTATTTTATTTCGAGTATAGGGATAACGGGAGGACTTTGAATAGTTTGGGGCATGGCTTTAAATTAAGGGGGGGTAGTTATAGGACGGATGTCAGGGGTAGGTTCTTTACCCAGAGGGTGGTGAGGGACTGGAATGCCCTGCCAGCTGCAGTTGTAAATGCACCTAGTTTGGGGGCGTTTAGGAGATCTGTGGATAGGTTTATGGATGAAAAGGGATTGGTTTAGGCTAGTGGGTCATTGTTTTGTAACTGGTCGGCGCAACATCGTGGGCCGAAGGGCCTGTTCTGCGCTGTAATGTTCTATGTTCTATGTTTTCTATTATCTATCAGCCAATCTGTAAAGTGGTGGCCTTACTGAAATACAGAGGCTGAATGCAGCTTGAGTCATAACCAGGCTCACTGGCACAGACCTTCATATATAAACTCGAGAGAATGGACCTCCTGTCAATTGATACTGATGCCAGGCTGCTGATAGGGATCAAAGCAATCTGTACGGCATCCTGGAAAATCTGACACACCAGCAAAATATCTGGTCATGTTTTGCTAAGAGATGGAGCTGTGTATAGTCACTGGCACCTCACTGTAAAGAGAACTGGGAGGTATTGCTGTTGTTGGGGTGTGAATGGAAGGAGAATTCTGGCCTCCTGTCTGTAGAACTTTCCAGAAATGGATTCTTTGACATGACCTTCAAGAATGTGGCTGCAAGTAGAAAATTACATAAGAACGTAAGAAATAGGAGCAGGAGTAGACCATCTGGCCCTTCGAGCCTGTCCCGCCATTCAATAAGATCATGGCTGATCTGTCGTGGCTCAGTTCCACATTCCCGCCCTCTCTCCATAACCCTTAATCCCTTCTCTTATCAAAAACCCATCAACCCGTTTCTTAAAAATATTTAGCGAGGCAGCCTCCACCACTTCAACGGGCAGAGAATTCCAGAGATCCACCACCCTTTGAGTGAAGAAGTTCCTCCTCAACTCCGTTCTAAACCGCCCCCCCTTTATCTTGAGGCTGTGCCCCCTAGTCCTACTGTCCTTTCTGAGCGGGAAGAGTCTCTCCACCTCTATCCTATCCATCCCATTCATCATCTTATACGTCTCAATGAGATCTCCCCTCATTCTTCTAAACTCTAACGAGTACAAGCCTAGTTTATTCAGCCTCTCCTCATAGCTTAATCCCCTCAACTCCGGTATCAGCCTAGTAAACCTCCTCTGCACTCCCTCCAGGGCCAAAATATCCTCTAATCCAAATATCCTCTAATCAAGGCCAAAATCTTCTAATCGATACATTTTGGACAGTAAGGGGCAATTTACAATGACCAATCCACCTATCCTGCATATTTTTGATCAGTGGGAGGAAGACAGAACATAGAACATAGAACATTACAGCGCAGAACAGGCCCTTCGGCCCACGATGTTGCGCCGACCAGTTTTTTTAAAAAAAACACTGACCCACTAATCTAAACCAATCCCTTTTCGTCCATAAACCTATCCACAGATCTCTTAAATGCCCCCAAACTAGGCATATTTACAACTGCTGCAGGCAGGGCATTCCAGTCCCTCACCACCCTCTGGGTAAAGAACCTACCCCTGACATCCATCCTATAACTACCCCCCCTTAATTTAAAGCCATGCCCCCTCATGCTAGCTTTCTCCATCCTAGGAAAAAGGCTATCACTGTCCACCCTATCTAAACCTCTAATCATCTTATATGTTTCAATGAGATCCCCTCTTAGCCGCCTTCTTTCCAGCGAAAACAACCCCAAATCTCTCAGTCTCTCCTCATAGGATCTCCCCTCCATACCAGGCAACATCCTGGTAAACCTCCTCTGCACCCTCTCCAAAGCCTCCACATCCTTCCTGTAATGTGGGGACCAGAACTGCACACAGTACTCCAAGTGCGGCCGCACCAGAGGAATCCACACAGACACAGGGAGAACATGCAAACTTCGCACAGACTGTGACCTGAGGCTGGAATCGAACCCGGGACCCTGACCAGAGCTGCAGTGTGTCTGAAAGGAAGATCTTGTGCTACCCAGGGTTATGATTCCCTTTGTGAAGAACAAAAGTGAGTGCCTGACTCATCACCTTAGTTCAGAAGGTGGCCTCTGACAGATTTACTCTGGCTCCTGAGGTACATCAACATGATGGATGTGATCTCCAAAGTGGGGCTTGGGGATGGGATGCACATCTGCTCCACACAAACATCTGTACCACAGTGGGAATTGTAAATCTTACTGATCAAACCTGGAGTTAGTCTGCTGTCCTCTCCTCCCAGCTCGTTTGTGTGTTGAATCGAACCATTAGGACTCCATCAGGAAGGATGTGGGTACAGGGGGGGGGGGGGGGGGGGGGTGGTGAACAATCCCGGACCGCAGGGGCAGTCAGGTCACACCCTCCTGTATATGTTGCTGTCTTCTGCTCAGACACTGCTGTCAGTGTACAGACTGATCAACACTGCGACTGGTTTGAGCTGACCTTGGGAGCCAAAGAAAATTATAACAAGCCCTTTTGTTGAAAAAGGTCTGCAGGGAAAAGCCTGGGAACTACAGGCCAGCGAGACTCACAACTGTGATGGGTAGGTTATTGGGCTGCACGGTAGCACAGTGGTTAGCACTGCTGCTTCACAGCTCCAGGGTCCTGGGTTCGATTCCCGGCTCGGGGTCACTGCCTGTGTGGAGTTTGCACATTCTCCTCGTGTCTGCGTGGGTTTTCTCCGGGTGCTCTGGTTTCCTCCCACAGTCCAAAGATGTGCGGGTTAGGTTCATTGGCTATGCTAAAATTGCCCCTTAGTGTCCTGGGATGTGTAGGTTAGAGGGATTAGCAGGTAAATGTGTAGGGATATGGGGATAGGGTCTGGGTGGGATTGTGTTCAGTGCAGACTCGATGGGCCGAAGGGCCTGTTTCTGCACTGTAGGGTTCTATGCTGGAAGGTGTTTTGAGAGACAGGATCGACAGGCATTTAGAGACACAAGGACTGATTAGGGACAGTCAGCATGGCTTTGTGAGTGAAAAATCATGTCTCACAAATTTGATTGAGTTTTCCGAAGGGGTAACAAAGAAGGTGGATGAGGGCAGTGCAGTTGATGTTGTCTACATGGACTTTAGCAAGGCCTTTGACAAGGTACTGAACTGTAGGTTGTTGCATAAGGTGACATCTCATGGGATCCAGGGTGAGGGATCTAAATGGATACAAAATTGGCTTCTTGACAGAAGCCCGAGGGTGATTGTAGAGAGTTGTATTTCAAACTGGAGGCCTGTGACCAGCGGTGTGCCTCAGGGATCAGTGCTGGATCACTGTTATTTGTCATTCATATTAATGATTTGGATGAGAATATAGGGGGCGTGGTTAGTAAGTTTGCAGATGACACCAAGATTGGGCCAGTGGGCTGACGAATGGCAGATGGAGTTTAATTTAGATAAATGTGAGGTGATGCATTTTGGTAGATTGAACCAGGGCAGGACTTACTCAGTTAATGGTAGGGCGTTGGGGAGAGTTACAGAACAAAGAGATCTCGGGGTACATGTTCATAGCTCCTTGAAATTCGACATGCTTGGTTTCACTGCTCAGAACATTGAATACAGGAGTTGGGACGTCTTGTTGAAGTTGTACAAGACATTGGTAAGGCCACACTTGGAATACTGTGTACAGTTCTGTTCACCCTATTATAGAAAGGATATTATTAAATTAGAAAGAGTGCAGAAAATATTTACTAGAAAGCTACTGGGACTTGATGGATTCAGTTATCAAGTGAGGCTGGATAGACTGGGACTTTTTTCTCTGGAGCGTAGGAGGCTGAGGGGTGATCTTATAGAGGTCTATAAAATAATGAGAGGCTCAGATCAGCTAGATAGTCAATATCTTTTCCCAATGGCCATGATGGACTGGGAAACATTACTGAGAGGAAATTCAGTGCACAAGCAATGGCAGGCAATTAAATAACAAATAGATGAACTCCAGAAGTTATATAGAACATAGAACATTACAGCGCAGAACAGGCCCTTCGGCCCACGATGTTGCGCCGACCAGTTACAAAACAATGACCCACTAGCCTAAACCAATCCCTTTTCATCCATAAACCTATCCACAGATCTTTTAAACGCCCCCAAACTAGGTGCATTTACAACTGCAGCTGGCAGGGCATTCCAGTCCCTCACCACCCTCTGGGTAAAGAACCTACCCCTGACATCTGTCCTATAACTACCCCCCCTTAATTTAAAATCGTGCCCCCTCGTGTTAGCTTTCTCCATCCTAGGAAAAAGGCTATCACTATCTACCCTGTCTAAACCTCTAATCATCTTATATGTTTCAATGAGATCCCCTCTTAGCCGCCTTCTTTCCAGCGAAAACAACCCCAAATCTCTCAATCTCTCCTCATAGGATCTCCCCTCCATACCAGGCAACATCCTGGTAAACCTCCTCTGCACCCTCTCCAAAGCCTCTACATCCTTCTTGTAATGTGGGGACCAGAACTGCACACAAAACTCCAAGTGCGGCCGCACCAGAGATGTGTACAGTTGCATCATGACGCTACGACTCCTAAATTCAATCCCCCTACCAATAAACGCCAAAACTCCGTATGCCTTCTTAACAACTTTATCTACTTGATTCCCAACTTTCAGGGATCTATGTACACATACACCTAGATCCCTCTGCTCCTCCACACTATTCAAAGTCCTCCCGTTAGCCCTATACTCAACACATCTGTTATTCCTACCGAAATGAATTACCTCACACTTCTCCACATTAAACTCCATTCGCCACCTCTCAGCCCAGCTCTGCAACCTTTCTAAGTCATCCTGCAAACTATGACACCCTTCCTCACAATCTACCACACCTCCGACTTTGGTGTCATCAGCAAATTTACTAATCCACCCAACTATACCCTCATCCAGATCATTAATAAAAATTACAAACAGCAGTGGCCCCAAAACAGATCCCTGAGGCACACCACTTGTAACCGAACTCCATGACGAATATTTCCCATCAACCACCACTCTCTGTCTCCTATCTGCTAGCCAATTCCTAATCCAATTACCTAGATCACCCCCAATCCCATACATCTGCATTTTCTGCAGAAGCCTACCATGGTGAACCTTATCAAAAGCCTTGCTAAAATCCATATACACCACATCAACTGCCTTACCCCTATCCACCTCTTTGGTCACTTTCTCAAAGTGAAGATATATTCCTGATTGGTGCAAGAGTGATAAGGAAATGTCCAAAGATGTGCGGGTTAGGTTAATTGGCCATTCTAAATTGCCCCTTAGTGTCCTTGGTTGTGTAGGTTAGAGGGATTAGTTAGAACATAGAACATAGAACATTACAGCGCAGAACAGGCCCTTCAGCCCACGATGTTGCGCCGACCAGTTACAAAAACAATGACCCACTAACCTAAACCAATCCCTTTTCGTCCATAAACCTATCCACAGATCTCTTAAACGCCCCCAAACTAGGCACAGGGCATTCCAATTAGTGAGGAACTGAAGGAAATCAGCATTAGTAGAGAAATGGTTTTTGGGAAATTGATGGAATTGAAGATGGATAGATCTCCAGCTCCTGATAATCTTTATCCCAGAGAACTTAAGGAAGTGGTCCTGGAAATAGTAGGGTCGAGGTGGTTATTTTCCAAAACTCTTTGGAAAAGCTCCTACAAATTGGAGGGTAGTTAATGTAAGTCTGCTATTCAAAAAAAGGAGGTAGAGAGAAAACAGGGAACTACAGACCAGTGAGCTTAATGTCAGTATTGGGAAAGTTGCTGGAATCCATTCTCAAGGATTTCATATCTCAGCATTTGGAAGGCAGTGGGATAATCAGACACAGTCAGCATGGATTTACAAAGGGGAAATCATACTGATGAATCTATTGGAATTTTTTACAGATGTAACTAATAGGTTGACCTAGGGGAACCAGTGGATGAGATTTATTTAGACTTTTAGAAGGCTTTCGACAAGGTCTTACCTAACAGACTACCGTGTAAAGTTAACGCACATGGGATTACCGGTAATGTATGGAGATGGATAGAAAGCTGGTTAGCAGATAAGAAGCAGAGAATTGGCATAAATGGGTCTTTTTCTGATTGGATCTGAGCTAGGACCCCAACTGTTCACATCATATATTAATGATTTGGAAGAGGAAACTAAATGTATTATCTCCAAATTTGCTGTTGATACAAGATGGATGTGAGGGTGAGCTGTGAGGAGGATGCAGAGATACTTCAGAGTGATTTAGACAGGCTGAGTGTGTGGGTATCTGCATGGTAGGTGCAGTACAATGTGGATAAATGTGAGGTTATCCACTTTAGTAGCAATAACAGGATGACAGATTATTAGTTGAATGGGTGTAAATTGAGAGAGATGGATATTCAGTGAGATCTTGGAGTCCTCGTGTATCAGTCGCTGAAAGTAAGCGCACAGGTACAGCAGGCAGTAAAGAAGGCAGATGGTATGTTGGCCTTCATAGTGAGAGGATCTGAGTATAGGGATAGGGATGTTTTACTGTAATTGTACAGGGCGTTGGTGCGACCACACCTGGAGTATTGTGTGTAGTTTTGGTGTCCTTACCTGAGGAAGGATGTCCTTGCTATAGAGGGAGCAGGTTTATGTAAAAGAATTTGTAGCCAAAAATTGTATTAGAATTTGTGTAAAAGGACTGTACGAAACTTGTATTAGAATGTTTTTCCTGAAGTAGATTTAGGATGGGTGATGGGATAAGACTAGTATAGTTAATCAGCTCAATGTGTGTGACTTAATGTAATTAAGTATAACTGATATAATCAATGCATGCGATCCAATGAAGATAGTATAGTAATCACTCATTTGTGAATGTAAATAGTAGCCACTTGGGAGAACAATGGACACTGCCCAGTTGTCCAACTTGATCTGTGACAGTAGCAAAAGAGAGAATAAAGTCAGCATGTTTTTCTTTACTATTCGGCTTGAGCTAGTTAATTATGATTGGTAGGTAAGCAGAATGGTCTAGACAAGGGAAAAGGTTTAACCACCATGGTTTCAAAAAGCAAAGAGAGGTAACAATGAATGACCAATCTCAAGCAAGATAGATAAAGGGTTGACCCAGAAACAATGGTGGCTAAACAAGATTGAATTTTGAAAGAAAGATAAGAGTCTTGAGATATGGGACTGTAAGGTGTATAAAAAGACTGTAAGCAGAATGGTTCAGTGGAATGTTCCGGACATCCCGGCTTTATTCTCTTGTGCTGGAAAATAAAGTCTACTGCTTGGAGGATTACAACTCAGACTCTCTGTTTCAATCGGGTTAAATAAGTTGTTGTCTTGGGGAACCATGACATTTACCAGGCTGATTCCTGGGGTGGCAGGTCTGTCATATGAAGAGAGACCAAGTCACTTAGGATTATATTCATTGGAGTTCAGAAGAGTAAGAGGGAATCTCATTGAAACTTATAAAATTCTAACAGGGTTGGACAGGGTAGATTCAGACCCAGTGGTGGGGGGAGTCCAGAACTAGGGGTCAGAGTTTGAGGATAAGGGGGAAACCTTTTAGAACTGAGGTGAGGAGAAATTTCTTCACCCAGAGGGTGGCGAATGTGTGGAATTCACTCCCACAGAAAGGAGTTGAGGCCAAAATGTTGTCTGATTCCAAGAAGAAATTAGATATAGTTCTTGGGGCTAAAGGGATCAAGGGATTTGGGAGGGAGGGAGGAGATCAGGATATTGAATTCGGGGATCAACTGTGATCAAGATGAATGGCAGAATAGGCTCAAAGGGCCAAATGGCCTACTCCTGCTTTTAATGCATATGTTTCTATGTTTGCCCTGTTCTCTCACTCCTCTTTTCCCCCCTGTATCTTCTTTAGTTTCTGTTGGAGAATTTGAATTTGACTCTGCATGCAGAGTAGACGAACTGCTTTTTTATTTGATTTCTTATCTGAGCTGCCTTCTTTTCTGGCCACTTTACACTCATCACCCATGATGCAGAAAAGTTCCATTTATTGCTGAGACACTTGGTTATTCTCCCTTCCACTGAGGGGCTTTGCCTTGGATTTGTCTATAACCTTGAAAGTCCTGCTGTAATCACCAGGCCTGTAAGAGGTGCACATTCCTGTTTACAATTTTTTAAAGAACAAACTTACACAAGTGCAGGTTCTTGTCAGCAGAAAGAAACACTCTCAATTCCTTATGCTTTAAACTAAAGTGCAGCACTCAAAATAACATGAATAAAAAGCCTCCACAAAAAAACCACAGGGAAAACCTCACCTTTCTGACCAAAATCTAAACTGCCTCAGGGTTTAGATGCTATCTTTAAGCTAATTTAAAACCTCAGCCTCAATATCCTTAGATCCCCACACGGTAGGAGCTGTTAATTAGGACATCTGTCCCTGACCCTCCTTTGTGATTGTAACAACACATCATCATTGTATACCCACATCATTGTAACTCCAGACAGATAACAGTCAACAGATGAAAATCCATATTCTGGGAGACATCCTGTCTGTATGAACATAGTCATGATGTGGGTATGCCGGCGTTGGACTGGCGTAAACACAGTAAAAAGTCTGACAACACCAGGTTTTAGTCCAACCGATTTATTTGATAATATACTCATAAGCTTTCGGGGTTAGCCCCTTCGTCAGATGAATGGAGAGTTCTGGCCTCAGACAGAGCATATAAGGCACAGACAGTTTAGAGATTGCTGATTAGAATGCGAATCCTTACACCTAACCTGCTGTTCAAGTCTTAAAGTAGCTGATAATGTGAGTGGAAGGAGCACTGATCACAGGTTAAAGAGATGTGTATTGTCTCCAGACAGTACAGTGAGTGAGGTCACACATGAGGACGGTCTCAACAGGGATCTTGGGTTCATGTCGCACTATCTGTAACCCCCGTGACTTGCCTGGGTTTGCAAAACCTCACTTACTGTACTGTCTGGAGACAATACACATCTCTTTAAACTGTGATCAGTGCTCCTTCCACTCACATTATCAGCCACTTTAAGACTTGAACAGCAGGTTAGGTGTAAGGATTCGCATTCTAATCAGTAATCTCTAAACTGTCTGTGCTTTATATGCTCTGTATGAGGCCAGAACTCTCCATTCACCTGACGAAGAGGGAAACCTCGAAAGCTTGTGAGAATATTATCAAATAAATCGGTTGGACTAAAACCTGGTGTTGTCAGACTTTTTACTGTGTATGAACATAGAACATAGAACATTACAGCGCAGAACAGGCCCTTCGGCCCACGATGTTGCGCCGACCAGTTACAAAAACAATGACCCACTAGCCTAAACCAATCCCTTTTTGTCCATAAACCTATCTACAGATCTCTTAAACGCCCCCAAACTAGGAGCATTTACAACTGCAGCAGGCAGGGCATTCCAGTCCCTCACCACCCTCTGGGTAAAGAACCTACCTCTGACATCCGTCCTGTAGCTACCCCCCCTTAATTTAAAGCCATGCCCCCTCGTGCTAGCTTTCTCCATCCGAGGAAAAAGGCTATCACTATCCACCCTATCTAAACCTCTAATCATCTTATATGTTTCAATAAGATCCCCTCTTAGCCGCCTTCTTTCCAGCGAAAACAACCCCAAATCTCTCAGTCTCTCCTCATAGGATCTCCCCTCCATACCAGGCAACATCCTGGTAAACCTCCTCTGCACCCTCTCCAAAGCCTCCACATCCTTCCTGTAATGTGGGGACCAGAACTGCACACAAAACTCCAAGTGCGGCCGCACCAGAGTTGTGTACAGTTGCATCATGACGCTGCGACTCCTAAATTCAATCCCCCTACCAATAAACACCAATGCTTAGTACCTTTGGTCAATACTTAGTACCTTTCACTCTCTTTGCCTGCTTCCTACCTTAGTCTAGACAAACCCATTCATTATGATATTGTTTCCATGACTGAAACAATGATATGGATGTGCAGGCTTTGGACTGGGGTAAACACAGTAAAAAGTCTATCAAATAAATCAGTTGGACTAAAACCTGGTGTTGTCAGACTTTTTACCGTGTGAAACAATGAACCCCATTCAGGTGAAATGCCTCTGGCTCCAGAGTTGATCAGTATGTGATGATTTCGGCAGAACCAACGGGATGAACGAGTACACTATCAAGGGCAGGAGTCTTAGTAGCGTTGAAGAGCAGAAGGATCTCGGGGTCCGGGTCCACAGGACTCTTAAATCGGCCTCACAGGTGGTGGAGGTGGTCAAGAAAGCGTATGGTGTGCTGGCCTTCATTAATCGAGGGATTGAGTTTAGGAGTCGGGAGGTAATGCTGCAACTTTACAGGACCCTCGTCAGGCCTCATTTGGAGTACTGTGCGCAGTTCTGGTCGCCTCACTATAGGAAAGATGTAGAAGCTATTGAAAGGGTGCAGAGGAGATTTACAAGGATGTTGCCTGGACTGGGAGGCATGCCTTATGAAGATAGGTTGAGGGAGCTGGGACTCTTTTCCCTAGAGAGGCGAAGGTTGAGAGGCGACCTGATAGAAGTTTATAAAATGTTGAGAGGAATAGATAGGGTGGACTCTCAGAGGCTATTTCCCCGGGTTGAAATGGTCGCTACGAGAGGACACAGATTTAAGGTGCGGGGAGGGAAGTACAGAGGTGATGTTAGGGGTAAGTTTTTCACTCAGAGGGTGGTGAGTGAATGGAATCGGCTGCCGTCATCGGTGGTGGAGGCGAACTCGCTGGGGTCTTTTAAAAGACTTCTGGATGAGTATATGGGGTTTAATGGGATTGGGGGTTATAGATAGGTCTATAGATTGGTGGGGTTGATGTGATCGGCGCAACTCGAGGGCCGAAGGGCCTGTTTGTGCTGTAATGTTCTATGTCCATTTCTCCTTAGCTGTTGTAGCTGTGTGGTTGTATTGTGGCTGTTGTCAGTTCTGACGGGGTCCCGCTCTCTTTAATCGGATTGTCTGATGGCCACTATTTTGTCTTTGAGGTAGTGGTGTCCCAGTGTGTTGGTTTTAGTATCAACATGTTTTGAAGATTAACCCCTTGTAGTTGTTTGCAGTGTTTAAATCCATGAAGCTTTTGGGTTTTATATTTGAAGTCCAGTTGGGAGACAATTTCAATCCTACATTAGAGAGAATAATCTTCCTGCCCCAAGCTTTCTCTATTTCCTTACTCTGCTCACATATCAGATCTCCAATTACATCGATAACTCACCGCTGCCTTTGATTTGTTTCCATTCTGCAGCCACCTCTCTCTTTCCCTGGTCACACAAGGCTGTGTAAGAATTCTCACAACATCAGGTTAAAGTCCAACCAGTTTATTTGATAGTGTTAGTGTGAACATAGAACATAGAACATAGTGTGAGTGAGCGAAACGACCACTGCGGACTCAGGGTGTACTTCACTAATGGCACAGCTTTTTTGTTTTTACGTTGACGGAGATGCAGTCAGGACATACAATCGGACTGTCCCGAAAGCACTCTAATGATCCGCCGCAGCGGGCTATAGTTACACCTGAACTTCGATATAGTACGCAATTCAAATCCTAATACTTTATTTACAGTATTTGACTTCAGCCATTCTGTTTCGATGTTTTCGAGTGTTGGGGCAATTGTTTTAAATGTGCGTTAATCGTTTTTGTCTGATTGGTTATTAATGGTCTAGAATCTCTGGGGTTTAAACCATAGGTGTGTCATTGATCTCAGAGTTTTGAGGGGCCAGGATTGTTTCCTTAACTATGCTAATTTTTAGGCATCTCCATGGGTTGTTTGACTGTTTTAGAAGTGCTAATTTGGTGGGATGGGGATGTGTTTTTTAATTTAGTTCCTGTAGGTGCCATCCTGTCCAATTTCCCTTATGTGCTAGCCCTCATTTGCATTCTAAAAGCACGCTCTTGCCTGCTAGTCTGTACCTGTTACTTTGTGATTTTTAGTGAAGGGCTCTGAGTGTAATTTTAGTCTGCTTCCATATTGTGTGCCCAATTTCATAAAATTTGTTGTCTGCTAACAATAGTAATTCCACAAGCTTTCGGAAACCCTGTTCCTTCATCAGGTGTGTGGAGCTATGAGGAGAGGCTGAATGAACCAGGCTTGTACTCGTTGGAGTTTAGAAGAATGAGGGGAGATCTCATTGAGACGTATAAGATGATGAATGGGATGGATAGGATAGAGGTGGAGAGACTGTTCCCGCTCAAAAAAGACAGTAGGACTAGGGGGCACAGCCTCAAGATAAAGGGGAGGCGGTTTAGAACAGAGTTGAGGAGGAACTTCTTCACTCAAAGGGTGGTGAATCTCTGGAATTCTCTGCCCGTTGAAGTGGTGGAGGCTGCCTTGCTAAATATTTTTAAGAAGCGGGTTGATGGGTTTTTGATAAGAGAGGGGATTAAGGGTTATGGGGAGAGGGCGGGAATGTGGAACTGAGCCACGACAGATCAGCCATGATCTTATTGAATGGCGGGGCAGGCTCGAAGGGCCAGATGGCCTACTCCTGCTCCTATTTCTTATGTTCTTATGAACCTTCTTATGAACCTTCGCAACAGCGTTCCGAAAACTTGTGGGTTTACTATCAGATAACCCTGTTGGACTCTAACCTGGTGTTGTGAGACTTCTTACTGTGTTTACCCCAGTCCAACACCGGCATCTCCACATCAGTCAAGGCTGAATCAGATCATTCTCAGCTTTGGATTCCGATCTGATCCGTTTGACTTCATATTCTGACAATGGTCATCTAGATTTGAAACGTTGACTCTATTCTCTCTGTACAGATGCTGTCAGGTCTGCTGAGATTTTCCAGCATTTTCTATTTTTGTTGTTGATTCCATATTTACTTCATTATCTAGATCACCTGCTCCTACCTCTCGGACTTTTAAAGGGTCTACTGACTTTTATGGGGCGTCTTGACAAGTACATGAATGAGATGGGAATAGAGGGATATGTTCCCCGGAAGGGGAGGGGGTTTAAGTTCAGTCGGGGCAGCACGGTCAGTGCAGGCTTGGAGGGGCCGAAGGGCCTGTTTCTGTGCTGGAATTTTCTTTGTTCTTTGTTCTCTGTAGCACCACCAGACCACCACCTCCCCCCTGCTCCCCGCCCCAGCTTAGCCACTGACTCATCTATGAATTTATTGCCTCTGTGATTATTACAATGCTCTTCTGACTGGTCTCCTATTTTCCACCGACATAAACTTGAGTTGACAACTCTGCCGCCCAGATCTAACTCATCCAGTTCACACAATAACCATGGTGCTTACTGATTTCTATTAGCTTCTGGTCCAACAATGCCCGTTGTTTAAAACGATCACCTTTGTTTCTAAATTTGACATGGTCTCCGCCCCCCCCCCGCAGTTTCTGCTGCCTAGCCCTAAGCTCTGAAATTCCCACCCTTAAAATATGTTCTTCTCCTCCCTCCTCCTTCAAGATCTACCTTCAAACAAACTATTTTGATCAAACCTTTGGTCACCTCTTCTGATATTTCCTTGTGGTTTGGTGTCAAACGTTGCTGGGTAACACTTCTATGAAGCACCTTGGGGCTATTTACTATTTACATTTATTTTACATTAAAGCTGCTATATAAATGCAAGTTGCTGTCAGAGGGGGTAATTGACTCTGGATGTTCTTGCTCTATCCTTTATCCTTACTTGCAGACAATGTTCCTTTGTACTACCATCGGCAGCTTCCTATTATCCCTCTAAAATTCCTGATCCAAAACTTTTCTCCCAGCTGAATTTGTCTCCAATTTGACGATATGTTCTGAGTTTAAGTTGAAGCAATCACAATTGGAGGATTGCCTCGTGGGTGCTGTCCCATCCATTGACAATGCCCTCACTATAAATGGCAGTTTAATTACAGTTAAATTTTAACTTGTTTTTATTTCTAAAAGGGTTTTTATTTCAATTCCAATGAAACCACTCTGGTCTGCGCAGTCTTTCGAGTTAAATTACTGTTTAAGACAAAGAACAAAGAAAGTTCCAGAAACAGGCCCTTCGGCCCCTCCAAGCCTGCACCGACCATGCTGCCCGACTTAACTAAAACCCCCGACCCTTCCGGGGACCATATCCCTCTATTCCCGTCTCATTCATGTACTTGTCAAGACACCCCTTAAAACTCACTACCGTATCAGCTTCCACTACCTCCCCCAGGCAACGAGTTCCAGAAAAACACTACTCTGTGTAAAAAAATTGCCTTTAAACCTTGCCCCTCACACCTTAAACCTGTGCCCGCTAGTAATTGGCTCTTCTACCCAAGGAAAAAGCTTCTGACTATCCACTCTGTCCATGTCTCTCATAATCTTGTAGACTTCTATCAGGTCTACAAGATTAGTGGTGTGCCCCAGGGGTCGGTGCTGGGGCCTCAGCTATTTACCATTTATATAGATGATCTGGAGGAGGGAACCGAGTGCAGGGTGTCAAAATTTGCTGATGACACCAAGATTGGTGGAACGGCAAATTGTGCGGAGGGTGTGGAGAGTCTACAGAAGGATCTAGATAGGCTGGGCGAATGGGCCAGGAAATGGCAAATGGAATTTAATGTTGGCAAGTGTGAGGTGGTCCACTTTGGAAGGAAGAATGGTAGGAAGGACTATTACTTACGTAGCGAAAAACTGCAGCAGGCGACGGTGCAGAGGGACCTCGGGGTCCTTGTGCATGAGTCGCAAAAACCCAGCTTGCAGGTGCAGCAGGTGGTCAGGAAGGCGAATGGGATGCTGACCTTCATAGCGAGGGGGATTGAATATAAAAGTAGGGAGGTCTTGCTGCAACTGTACAGGGCACTGGTGAGGCCGCAGCTGGAGTACTGTGTGCAGTTTTGGGCGCCGCACTTACGCAAGGATATTTTGGCCTTGGAGGGAGTGCAGAGGAGGTTTACTAGGCTGATGCCGGAGTTGAGGGGGTTGAGCTATGAGGAGAGGCTGAATAAACTAGGCTTGTACTCGTTAGAGTTTAGAAGAATGAGGGGAGATCTCATTGAGACGTATAAGATGATGAATGGGATGGATAGGATAGAGGTGGAGAGACTCTTCCCGCTCAGAAAGGACAGTAGGACTAGGGGGCACAGCCTCAAGATAAGGGGGGGGGGGGCGGTTTAGAACGGAGTTGAGGAGGAACTTCTTCACTCGTGGTGGTGAATCTCTGGAATTCTCTGCCCGTTGAAGTGGTGGAGGCTGCCTCGCTAAATATTTTTAAGGCGCGGGTTGATGGGTTTTTGATAAGCGAGGGGATTAAGGGTTATGGGGAGAAGGCGGGAAGGTGGAACTGAGCCACGACAGATCAGCCATGATCTTATTGAATGGCGGGACAGGCTCGAAGGGCCAGATGGCCTACTCCTGCTCCTATTTCTTATGTTCTTATGTTCTCCCCTCACTCTCCATCGCTCCAGTGAGAACAAACCAAGTTTCTCCAACCTCTCCTCATAGCTAATGCCCTCCATACCAGGCAACATCCTGGTAAATCTTTTCTGTACCCTCTCCAAAGCCTCCACATCCTTCTGGTAGTGTGGTGACTAGAATTGAACACCATATTCCAAGTGCGGCCTCACTAAGGTTCTATAAAGCTGCAACATGAGTTGCCAATGTTTAAACTCAGTGCCCCGACCAATAAAGACAAGCATGCCGTATGCCTTCTTGACCACCTTCTCCACCTGCATTGCCACTTTCAGTGACGTATACAGAATGTGGATTTTTAAGTGAATGGGTTAAAACATTTTCGAATTAAACTCAATTTGCTTTGACATGTGCTCCCTATTTGAATTGATGAGTTCCTACCAAATTTCGTCACTAATCAGTTTCAGTTGCTCAGTCAACACTGTTACACAGAGATTAGCTAGCTCCTAGTCAATACTGAATCTGCTGTTAACCACTAATTCATTATTAGCTGGAACTATCTTAAATTTCAAGTTCAGCTAGTTAAAAGTAGAAATTAGATAAATGTGAATTTCTAAATTACTTACCACTGGGTTCCTTTTTTTAAGTAGTTTTTAAATCACGTGTGTGTGGTTTGCTCTGAGCTTGAGTTTTAGCTAGGTTTAATTGGTTGAGCAATGCATACAAGGGAGGATTATGTCATATATATGAGCTCTTATATTCAGTATTTTCACCAGTCAGCCCTGCGAGGAGAACTTGCTCTATCATGTTTTCTAATCAATAAATGACAGGGATCCTATTTACTCAATACAGTCACTGCTGGAATGCATTAAACTGTCAATGCAAAATCTCTTCCTTAGGTTAGGATTAGATTAGAACTGTTAACATGCATGAACAATATATAATGCGGTGCAGTGAAATATTCATTTTCTTTAACTTTTCATATGAAATAATGAACTGATTTCCTCTAAACACAGGGTCAGATTTTCATGGAGCAGGTGGGAAGGTTGAATTGGGAAACTTACTGACTTGGCAGGCAACATCTTTCAAAGGGTGCCCTCTACCCGCTATATTTTCACTGTGGGAAGGTAGGGCTCCCCAGAGGCAAGCCTGAGGTGGCAATGGAGGTGGGTGGATAGGGAGGCTGACAGACTAGAATATCCAACACTCCTCGATGCTCTCCATGTACTTACTATGTCCCATGTATCCTCTAGTGCTACTAAATCAGTATCCACCAGACAGATCATGAGGGCTATATATCTGATGTGGGCTTAAAACAAATTAAGCTTCTAACAATTTAAAAGTACTCTCATTCAAAAGATATAAATCCCTTCAGTTGGTCAATCTGTTGTTAAAATCTTCTGTTCACTTACCACAAAGACATTAATAACTTCCATGTTGAACTGCCTGCACAGTGCCCTGCTAAATGGTTCTTAACATTTGAAACTCAGCCAAACATTCGTAATAGTCTCAGCTTCCTTAACCATTGCAACTCAGAAACAATGGAGCATATTGAAATGGTAAAAACCATGTTTTCTCCTGAGCTATACCTTCAATCAATCTACTTCAGGAGCAGATGTCTTCTGCAAAGGGGAAAACTTTTTACATTTAAGAGCTGTGAACATTTAAATAACTTCAGATCATGATGATTAAAGTCCCCAAGAAATGTTTTCTTCAATTATGAATACAGTCTTCAAAACTACAATACTACACCACGCTGATCAACTCACATTTGCAGGACGGATCTTTATCCAATCAATACAGTAAAACACACCTTACAATACAGTAGCTAACTATTGAAACTGAAAGAACGTTTGGTTTGTTTTTCAAAGCCTATCAGTGAAGTAATTTCAACAGCAGGTGACTGTTTTCTTTGGTTCCCTACTTGGCACCGTCGATCCCCCGTGACTCACCACTTCTCTGAAATGCCATGAACCATGTAGTCTTACAAAAAAAAATTGACGGTGAGAGTGGGGGGTTGGACTATCTCCCCTCCCACCCTCACAATGGAAGCAGCAAGAGGGGGAGTGCTGCCCACGAGCAAACTAACTGCCCCCATTTTACAGATGGGCAAAAATGGCTGGAAATAATATTCAGGGTCGATATCCCAGAACTCAAATTTTTAATCATTTTTAATGGGTACCCAAGATGCTGTTAGTATCTGGTCCATGGAATTTTAAACTTTTAAATTTTGCTCTTGGTTGTTCGAGATTGGCCTAGTGCTTCATGTCGTTAGTGTGTGCCTAAACTGGACCAGATACTGGGCAAGCCGACAGCTCAGTGACTATCACTGATTGCTGTGCAGACACATGGATTTGGGCCGGTGTCTGTGGGAGTTTGCGCATTCTCCCCGTGCTTGCGTGGGTTTTCTCCGGGTGCTCCGGTTTCCTCCCACACCCCAAAGATGTGCTGTTAGGCTGATTGGCAGGAATAAATTGTCCCTAAATTAGTTTCCCTCAATCTGGATGGCCAGATAAGGGTCGTGGGTGGAGGGGGGACTGGTAATGTTAAAATGATGGCGCGGGCTCGTTGGGCTGAAGGGCCTGTTTCCCGGGCTGTTTTTGTTCTTTGTTCTAAACAGAAAACCATTTACCACCAGTTCGTTACCTACCTACGTGTGCCCAGGTCTCCACTACCTTTAGACAATCAGCATTCTAAAAGGCAGCTTCAAACACTTTCAGCTCTCTCTGTCCCCTATTACTGGAGAATTGTCAACATAAATTTCAAAGATGCAAGTATCTTGACCACTGAGCTGTTAGTCACAAAATATACTGACATCCATTAATTACATAAGAACATAAGAACATAAGAAATAGGAGCAGGAGTAGGCCATCTGGCCCTTCGAGCCTGCCCCGCCATTCAATAAGATCATGGCTGATCTGTCGTGGCTCAGTTCCACCTTCCCGCCCTCTCCCCATAACCCTTAATCCCCTCTCTTATCAAAAACCCATCAACCCGCGCCTTAAAAATATTTAGCGAGGCAGCCTCCACCACTTCAACGGGCAGAGAATTCCAGAGATTCACCACCACGAGTGAAGAAGTTCCTCCTCAACTCCGTTCTAAAACGCCCCCTTTATCTTGAGGCTGTGCCCTCTAGTCCTACTGTCCTTTCTGAGCGGGAAGAGTCTCTCCACCTCGATCCTATCCATCCCATTCATCATCTTATACGTCTCAATGAGATCTCCCCTCATTCTTCTAAACTCTAACGAGTACAAGCCTAGTTTATTCAGCCTCTCCTCATAGCTCAACCCCCTCAACTCCGGTATCAGCCGAGTAAACCTCCTCTGCACTCCCTCCAAGGCCAAAATATCCTTGCGCAGGTGCGGCGACCAAAACTGCACACAGTACTCCAGCTGCGGCCTCACCAATGCCCTATACAGCTGCAGCAAGACCTCCCTACTTTTATATTCAATCCCCCTCGCTATGAAGGCCAGCATCCCATTCGCCTTCCTGACCACCTGAATGGAAACATTACTGAAAAGCAATGTGAGCTGAAGAGGCAGAGAGGATCGTGAAGATGTTGCCATTTCCGTGGAGGGAAAGGGGAAGATTTGTGGTCAAAGATTTTTCCATGTCAGATTGGCAAAAATGTCGACTGCATTTGGCAATGAGATGTCATCTACATCTGATCTTCAGGATGTGTTGTTCACCTTCCTGATTCTCCTGCTGCCTCTGGGTGGTTTTCTTTTGCGTGAGTTTCTGAAGAGACCTTTTTTTAAGATCACAGTTTTGAGCCTAGAGATTCAAACTGAATCATAGAACATAGAACATTACAGCGCAGAACAGGCCCTTCGGCCCACAATGTTGCGCCGACCAGTTACAAAAACAATGACCCACTAACCTAACCCAATCCCTTTTCGTCCATAAACCTATCCACAGATCTCTCAAACGCCCCCAAACTAGGTGCATTTACAAATCCAATTCCTAAAAGATGCCTTCAGCTTACTCTACAATGTCTCTGGTGGAAGAATGAATGTTGGAGAGGGGTTCAGCTGGTGACCTGGAAAGGTCCACTATTTGTCATCCGCCATGACTTGTTTCTCTCACTAAGAAAGGACTAGCATGGTGAGCTCCTTCAAATACACAAATCTTTCTCGCCTGTTTTCAAGGAGCCGAACCAATCCCATTTACAGCATGTGCTGAAAGCAGGAGGCCTGAGGCTCATCATGAACTGGGCCTTGGTGCCCCTCCGTAGAATAACAGAAAGCAGCTTTTGCTAATCCGATATTGCTGTCCCAGGAGCAGCTCCTCAGTGTACAACGTGGGCCAATTCCCTCATCAACTGCAGCCTGCAAATAATTTCTCAGACATGAGGGGATAAAATCAGGGAGGATGAAGGGAAAACATGGGTTGTCCTTGGTGTGAAATTCAGACCCTAACAGCTTGCAGTAGTTTTGTTTCTCTATTCATTCATGGATATGGACTGGGATTTTCTGTCCCCTTCTCTCCTTTCCCGCAGTGAGTTTTCCTGCAGTGGATACAGCAAGCCATTGGCTGTCAGTGGAATCTTTTACTTTTAGAAACTAAATTTCACCATCTGCTTTGGTGGGGTTTGAATCCGGGTCCCCAGAGCATTACTGATCCAGTGGCAATAGGGTCCCGAACGTGTGTCCTCTGTTTGAACAGAGGGGAGTACGATAGGATGAGAGCGGAATTGGCGAATGTAGATTGGGGGTGTAGATTGGTCGGTAGGACGGCTGAGGAACAGTGGAGGATCTTTAAGGAGATCTTTTTTGGTGCTCAGCAGGAATATATTCCGATGGTAAAGAAGGATTGTAGGAGAAGGGATAACCAGCCGTGGTTATGTAAGGAAATAAAGGAGAGTATTAAATGTGCTCAGAGCGGCTAAAAATATTGGGCGATTAGAAGATTGGGAAAGATTTAAAAATCAACAAAGAATGACAAAGAAGGTGATAAAGAAAGGAAAGATCGAGTATGAAGCTAAACTACCTCTAAATATAAGAAATGATAGTAAAAGTTCTTACAAATAAAGAAAGAAGAGGAGACTGGCTAGAGTGAATGTTGGACCCTTGGAAGATGAGAGGAGGGATTTAGCAGTGGGTGATGAGGGAATGGCTGAGGCTTTAAATATAGAACATAGAACATTCCAGCGCAGTACAGGCCCATTGGCCCTCGATGTTGCGCCGACCAGTGGAACCAATCTAATGACCCTCTAACCTAAACTATTCCAATGTTATCCATATGCCTATCCACTGACCATTTGAACGCCCTTAAAGTTGGCATAAATAAGTTTTTTGCCTCGGTCTTCACAGAGGAGGACACGAATAGTTTGCCAGATATTAAAGATAGAAGGATGGTAGGAGATGAGGGCCTTTATGCGATAACTGTCACTAGAGAGGTAGTGCTTGATAGACTAACGGGACTGAAGGTAGACAAGTCCCCAGGACCGGATGGAATGCATCCCGTTCTGAAAGAAATGGCAGAGATGATAGTGGATGCCTTAGTAATTATTTATCAAAATTCACTGGACTCCGGGGAAGTGCCGGAAGATTGGAAAACAGCTAATGTTACGCCGCTGTTTAAAAAAGGTAGCAAACAAAAGGCAGGGAATTATAGGCCAGTTAGTTTAACAACTGTAGTTGGAAAAATGCTAGAATCCGTCATCAAAGAAGAAATAGCGAGGCACCTAGAAAATAATGGTTTGATTGAGCAGACGCAGCACGGATTTGTTAAGGGGAAGCTGTGTTTGACGAATTTATTAGATTTCTATGGGGATGTGACTAGTGCAGTAGACAGAGGAGAACCGGTGGATGTGGTGTTTTTAGATTTCCAAAAGGCGTTTGATAAGGTGCCTCATAAAAGGTTGCTTCAGAAGGTTAGGGTGCACGGAGTTGGGGGTAAGGTGTTAGCGTGGATAGAGGATTGGCTGTCTAATAGGAAGCAGAGAGTTGGTATCAATGGGTGCTATTTGGATTGGCGGATGGTGACTAGTGGGGTGCCCCAGGGGTCGGTGCTGGGGCCTCAGCTATTTACCATTTATATCGATGATCTGGAGGAGGGGGCTGAGTGTAGGGTAACGAAATTTGCTGATGACACAAAGATGAGTGGAAAAGCAAATTGTGCGGAGGGTGTGGAAAGTCTGCAGAGAGATCTGGATAGGCTGAGCGAGTGGGTGAGGACCTGGCAGATGGAGTATAATGTTAGCAAGTGTGAGGTTATCCACTTTGGTAGAAATAATGGTCGGAGGGCGTATTAATTAAAAGGTGAAAAGCTGCAGCATGCTACATTGCAGAGGGACCTGGGGGTCCTTGTGCATGAGTCGCAAAAACCCAGCTTGCAGGTGCAGCAGGTGGTCAGGAAGGCGAATGGGATAAATGGGATGCTGGCCTTCATAGCGAGGGGGATTGAATATAAAAGTAGGGAGGTCTTGCTGCAACTGTATAGGGCACTGGTGAGGCCGCAGCTGGAGTACTGTGTGCAGTTTTGGTCGTCGCACTTGCGCAAAGATATTTTGGCCTTGGAGGGAGTGCAGAGGAGGTTCACTAGGCTAATATCGGAGATGAGGGGGTTCGACTATGAAGAAAGACTGAATAGACTGGATTTGTACTTGTTAGAGTTTAGAAGGCTGAGGGGGGATCTTACAGAGACATATAAGATAATAAAAGGGATGGGTAGGATAGAGGTAGAGAGATTCTTTCCGCTCAGAAAGGATAGCAGGACTAGAGGGCACAGCCTCAAGATAAGGGGGAGGTGGGGCAGTTTAGATCAGAGTTGAGGAGGAACTTCTTCACTCAAAGAGGTGGATGGGGGTAAGGCAGTTGATGTGGTGTATATGGATTTTAGTAAGGCGTTTGATAAGGTTCACCATGGTAGGCTTCTGCAGAAAATGCAGATGTATGGGATTGAGGGTAGTCTAGGAAATTGGATCAGGAATTGGCTAGCAGATAGGAGACAGAGAGTGGTGGTTGATGGGAAATATTCGTCATGGAGTTCGGTTACAAGTGGTGTGCCTCAGGGATCTGTTTTGGGGCCACTGCTGTTTGTAATTTTTATTAATGATCTGGATGAGGGTATAGTTGGGTGGATTAGTAAATTTGCTGATGACACCAAAGTCGGAGGTGTGGTAGATTGTGAGGAAGGGTGTCATAGTTTGCAGGATGACTTAGAAAGGTTGCAGAGCTGGGCTGAGAGGTGGCGGATGGAGTTTAATGTGGAGAAATGTGAGGTAATTCATTTCGGTAGGAATAACAGATGTGTTGAGTATAGGGCTAACGGGAGGACTTTGAATAGTGTGGATGAACAGAGGGATCTAGGTGTATGTGTACATAGATCCCTGAAAGTTGGGAATCAAGTAGATAAGGTTGTTAGGAAGGCATACGGTGTCTTGGCATTTATTGGTAGGGGGATTGAATTTAGGAGTCGCAGCGTCATGATGCAACTGTACACAAATCTGGTGCGGCCGCACTTGAAGTTTTGTGTGCAGTTCTGGTCCCCACATTACAGGAAGGATGAGGAGGCTTTGGAGAGGGTGCAGAGGAGGTTTACCAGGATGTTGCCTGGTATGGAGGGGAGGTCCTATGAGGAGAGACTGAGGATTTGGGGTTGTTTTCGCTAGAAAGGAGGCGGCTAAGAGGGGATCTTATTGAAACATATAAGATGATTAGAGGTTTAGATAGGGTGGACAGTGATAGCCTTTTTCCTCGGATGGAGAAAGCTAGCATGAGGGGGCATAGCTTTAAATTAAGGGGGGGTATTTATAGGACGGATGTCAGGGGTAGGTTCTTTACCCAGAGGGTGGTGAGGGATTGGAATGCCCTGCCTGCTGCAGTTGTAAATGTGCCTAGTTTGGGAGCGTTTAAGAGATCTGTGGATAGGTTTATGGACAAAGAGGGATTGGTTTAGGCTAGTGGGTCATTGTTTTTTAACTTGTTGGCGCAACATCGTGGGCCGAAGGGCCTGTTCTGCGCTGTAATGTTCTATGTTCAAAGGGTGGTGAATCTCTGGAGTTCTCTGCCCGTTGAAGTGGTGGAGGCTACCTTGCTAAATATATTTAAGTCATGGGTAGGTAGGTTTCTGATAAACAGGGGAATTAAGGGTTATGGGGAGAAAGTGGGAAAGTGGAACTGATCCACTTCAGATCAGCCATGATCTTATTGAATGGCGGGGCAGGCTCGAAGGGCTAGATGGCCCACTCCTGCTCCTATTTCTTTTGTTCTTTAGTGCCCTGGTGTCAGATTCACACACAATGGTGGCAATAGTGGTTAGCACTGCTGCCTCATAGCACAGGAGACACAGGTTCAATTCCCGGCTTAGGTCACTGTTTGTGTGGAGTTTGCATGTTCGCCCCATATCTGCGTGGGTTTCTTCGAGGTGATCCAGTTTCCTCCCACAGTATGAAAGATGCATTGACCTGAACAGGCACAGTAGTATGGCGAGTAGGGGAACTTTACTGTAACTTCATTGTATTGTTAATGTAAGCCTTTCTTATAAATTTACTTAACGGTGGGTGTGAGATTCACACTCAAACAGCCTGTAGTAGCACGGTGGATGTATTGTGTATCTCTGCACCAACTGACTGAAAGTTGATTCACAAATTACTGATTGAGTGTGGAAGACAAAGGGCAGAATTCTCCACTTCTGAGACCAAATATGGTGGTGGGCAGCTGCGGTGGTGTCTAAAGATGTGCAGATTCAGCAGATTGGCTATGCTACATTCACAGTAACTTCACTGCCTATTTGTGACAGTAATAAATAAAAACCTAAACTGCCCCTTAGCGTCTCAAGAAGCATAGGTTGGGAGGGATTAGTGGGATAAATGCATAGGCTTACAGAGAGATAGGATGGGGTTAGTCCAGGGTAAGATGTTCGGTTGGAGTGTCAGTGGAGACTCGATGGGCTGAATGGTCTCCTTCTGCACTGTAGAGATTCTACGATTGTTTCCAATGGCTGGAATGAAGGGATTCCCATGTCAGATTCTGTGCTTGGAGCCTCATTGATTATGCTCAGACCAGTTCCCCACCACATCTCCTGCTGGGCTGGCTTGCAGATAAGAAGGTCCCAGATACCATATTTAAACACCAGTCCAGTACACTCATATCAATCTCTTCAGCCCACGTCTTCACCAGACTGTGTACGATGTCAGCAACCCAGAGGGAAAAGACTAGCAGCCTCAAGAACAACATGAGTCCACCACCTGCAATATGCCCATACCCCATTTGGACCTCTACCCTCCCCATCTGGAGTCTTCACAAATTCCCTTTCAGTAAGCAGTGTTATCCCTTTGAACCTTTTGTTTGTGAGCTTTTCATGCAGTCTTACTGAGATCCAGCTCCATTCCCTCTGGCTTCTTCACTCTTGCCTTCCCCCCACTTGCACAGCCCTCCTTCCATATTGCTCCCACTCACACTTCACCCTGTGTCAAACTTTAGACTTTTGTTGTGATGGCTGCATTAGCCTCAGCACAGTGCTATCCAGATAGACATTGATGTGTGGCACCAGGAGCAAGGAGGCCCCTGTACTCTCCAATCCAGACACAGTACTGATCAGAGGTGGTGATACAGTAAGGGATCATGGGTCCAGCAGCATAATGCTGTACATAGACCAGCTTGATATGGTGCTGGAAGCAGGAACTGGGGTGCCCTGGCAGATTGAGGAACAGCACATCAGGAACAGTGCAGCAGTCCAAAGATGTGCGGGTTAGGTTCATTGGCTATGCTAAAATTGCCCCTTAGTGTCCTGGGATGTGTAGGTTAGAGGGATTAGCAGGTAAATGTGTAGGGATATGGGGATAGGGTCTGGGTGGGATTGTGTTCGGTGCAGACTCGATGGGCCGAAGGGCCTGTTTCTGTACTGTAGGGTTCTATGTCTATGGCACAAAGGCTTTGTTGCACTCACTTTGAAGTTTCTGATGAACTAAGAACTGCCTTGTGCACACACACTATGCTTTACCTATCAGTTTTAGACTGATATAATTGCATGCTGGCATGATGAAATTAAACAGCTAATGGGATGCCAGCGGGCAGCTGTTTTAACAAGCATGAGATGCAAATGAATTCACACCATCCAGTGGGAAGACTGATCCACCATTAACACATCATTGGGTGAATTGTCACATGAATTACACCAATAGATTTCTAATTTATTGTCTCCCTATTAAATAGTTCAGTGTTATATTTGCTTTAAAATGTTCCTGTAAAGTACCATGAACATTTTGTTATGTTAAGTTGTTGTTTAAGGCAACTATCAGTTTGATGCTGTTTCAGGTGTCCTTGAAACACAGGACATAGCCCACTGTAAATAAGCACAGTGAGAACTAATTCTTCTGCACTATGGCAGCTGCAAGCCTTTTGGCTAAGATCAAGTGTAGCCGGCATCGCTTCTCGGCCTTTTGGCTAAGATCAAGTGTAGTCTGTTAGTGTTGATCAAGTGTAGGGTCGACATGCTGCACTTGATTGAAGTCATTAGGTTGCAATTCAGCTTCATTTGAAGCAATTTTTTAAAGCGGCATCTCGGCCTTTTGGCTAAGATGCAAATTAGATCAATCCCTGGAGGAGGAGCTACACCTACTCCAGTCAGCTTGGATCATGTAGATCAAGCCCAAGACAGGAGACCTGTCTTGTCAGCTTGGATTGGGAATGTCCCAACTTGTTGGGACTCTGAATTGGGTTTAATTTGACTTGATTAGATTGGAATAAAGGGGTAAAAAAAAAGCTGCAAGGGAAAGCAGTGTTCCTGATCAGAATCTACCATTCTTTATACTCTGGGGAATCCTGGAACTCAGTGAAATTGCAGGGATGTCATGAATTACTGTTCTTTACAGTTATTGGTTGAATATATTTTCAACAATAAATTCTCTGCTTTCCCTCACACCGTAAGAAGTCTCATAGCACCAGGTTACAGTCCAACAGGTTATTTGGTAGCATGAGCTTTTGGAGCGTTGCTCCTTCAGCCGGTGATTGAGGAAGGAGCAGTGCTCTGAAAGTTTGTGCTACCAAATAACCTGTTGGGCTTTAACTTGGTGTTGTGAGACTTCTTACTGTCCTCACCCCAGTCCAATGCCAGCATCTCCACATCATGGCTTCCCTCACACTGCCACTTTTGGAGTTCCTCAACTATCTATATTCCTTTATTCTTATCTACAGGCTGACTTTTAATGCGTTTTTGCCTCATGGGGCCAACTTCCAGCTGCACATTGACGGTATGCAGCTCTATCACTTCTCTCACATTCTTGACAGCCTCTATGCTGTCAGTTCCAACACACTCAATTTCCTAGAGTAAATTGAAGTAATCATCTCAGTCACTCATCATTCTCTCAGTCTGTGCCACTTATAACCTTGGCAACTTCTCACCTCTGTGCTGAGTGTTAAATAACATGATTCTGTCACCAGAGTCTGATTACTTTCACCTCTATAACACTCTCCATTTCCACTGCTCCACAAATGAAATCCTCACATCTTTATTATCTTCCAGCTTGACTATGCTAACAGTTTCTGAGGCCACATGTCAGTGATCAATCAGGAATAAAAGCCGTATGCAATTCAATCCAATAGAAATTGAATCAAACTGCTTCCTTAGTGACAAGATGTCAGTACAAGCATATTCATTTCTGGAGTTGAGAGAGTTGGCTTGTGAGGAGAGACTGAGTAGACTGGGGCTATTCTCACTGGAATTCTGAAGAATGAGGGGAGATCTTATAGAAACATAAGATTATGAGGGAAATAGATAAGATAGAAGCAGTGAGGTTGTTTCCACTGGCAGGTGAAACTAGTCATGATGTGTATCATAGAACCCTACAGTGCAGAAACAGGCCCTTCGGCCCATCGAGTCTGCACCGAACACAATCCCACCCAGACCCTATCCCCATATCCCTACACATTTACCTGCTAATCCCTCTAACCTACACATCCCAGGACACTAAGGGGCAATTTTAGCATAGCCAATGAACCTAACCCGCACATCTTTGATGTGGAGATGCCAGCATTGGATTAGGGGAAACACAGTGAGAAGTCTCACAACACCAGGTTAAAGTCCAACAGGTTTATTTGGAAGCAAAAGCCACTAGCTTTCGGAGTGTTCGCTGCTCCTTCGTCAAGTGAGTGGGAGTTCTGTTCACAACAGGGCATATAAAGGCACAAACTCAATTTACAAAATAATGGTTGGAATGCGACTTGCATTCTGCGAGCCTCGTCCACCTGGTAAAACTCCAGCCATATTGTCACTGGATGACTGTCCTGGAATAATTTAAGAACACTGACTAGGTAATTCATTTCAGTAGGAATAACAGATGTGTTGAGTATAGGGCTAACGGGAGGACTTTGAATAGTGTGGAGGAGCAGAGGGATCTAGGTGTATGTGTACATAGATCCCTGAAAGTTGGGAATCAAGTAGATAAGGTTGTTAAGAAGGCATACAGTGTCTTGGCGTTTATTGGTAGGGGGATTGAATTTAGGAGTCGCAGCGTCATGTTGCAACTGTACACATCTCTGGTGCGGCCACACTTGGAGTTTTGTGTGCAGTTCTGGTCCCCACATTACAGGAAGGATGTAGAGGCTTTGGAGAGGGTGCAGAGGAGGTTTACCAGGATGTTGCCTGGTATGGAGGGGAGATCCTATGAGGAGAGACTGAGAGATTTGGGATTGTTTTCGCTGGAAAGAAGGCGGCTGAGAGGGGATCTCATTGAAACATATAAGATGATTAGAGGTTTAGACAGGGTAGATAGTGATAGCCTTTTTCCTAGGATGGAGAAAGCTAGCACGAGGGGGCATGACTTTAAATTAAGGGGGGGTAGTTATAGGACTGATGTCAGGGGTAGGTTCTTTACCCAGAGGGTGGTGAGGGACTGGAATGCCCTGCCAGCTGCAGTTGTAAACGCACCTAGTTTGGGGGCGTTTAAGAGATCTGTGGATAGGTTTATGGATGAAAAGGGATTGGTTTAGGCTAGTGGGTCATTGTTTTGTAACTGGTCGGCGCAACATCGTGGGCTGAAGGGCCTGTTCTGCGCTGTAATGTTCTATGTTCTATCAGATTTTACAGTGGCAAGGCACATTTTGCCATTCATTTTATGAGAGTACAAATCGAACTGTTAATATTGGTGACTCTGAAACACTTCTATATTGCAATGTGATTCATGCCTCTTATGCTTCCTTTAATGGTTGAACTTGAGTCAGACTGTAGTGATACCCAAAGGCTCAGCGTCTGCTCATCTTGGGAGAGTCATGTAAAACACCTCTTTTAATGTCACTGCAATTTAGTGAGGTACCGGTACCAGCACTGTTGGAATATAAGCCTGAAACCGTGTGTGTGTTAATAAATGTAACATACTTTATATTCAGTGAGAAGGGACATCTCTTTGCACCCACAAATCTTGCCATGAAGATATTAGCACTCAAACTTTATTGTTAAACTGTTATACAGAAAAAAAACATTTTCATTTCAAAATTACAGAATTAAAATCATAAAATCCACAATCATTTAAAGCCTTTGCCACAGTAGTCAGTCACCATGCTATCTAAAAATAGTGCAGGCTGACAGAACATTACTTTAGTTGTCCAGCCAGCATATTAAAAAATAGTAGAAGAGGCACAAAATGCAATTATCTCTCTGAACAAATAACATAAATGCAGCCAATGACAGACAATAATTACATGTATCTATGAAAAAAGTGTCAGTTTATTTATCAAACCAGATGACTTTCAAAAGTGTTACCTTACACTAAAAAATGTATCAAATTAAGTTGCAGAAAGCAACGAGAGGACACAGATTTAAGGTACATAAGAACATAAGAAATAGGAGCAGGAGTAGGCCATCTGGCCCTTCGAGCCTGCCCCGCCATTCAATAAGATCATGGCTGATCTGTCGTGACTCAGCTCCACCTTCCCGCCCTCTCCCCATAACCCTTAATCCCTTCTCTTATCAAAAACCCATCAACCCGTTTCTTAAAAATATTTAGCGAGGCAGCCTCCACCACTTCAACGGGCAGAGAATTCCAGAGATTCACCACCCTTTGAGTGAAGAAGTTCCTCCTCAACTCTGTTCTAAACCGCCCCCCCTTTATCTTGAGGCTGTGCCCCCTAGTCCTACTGTCTTTTTTGAGCGGGAACAGTCTCTCCACCTCTATCCTATCCATCCCATTCATCATCTTATACGTCTCAATGAGATCTCCCCTCATTCTTCTAAACTCTAATGAGTACAAGCCTAGTTTATTCAGCCTCTCCTCATAGCTCAATCCCCTCAACTCCGGTATCAGCCGAGTAAACCTCCTCTGCACTCCCTCCAGGGCCAAAACATCCTTGCGCAGGTGCGGCGCCCAAAACTGCACACAGTACTCCAGCTGCGGCCTCACTAATGCCCTATACAGCTGCAGCAAGATCTCCCTACTTTTATATTCAATCCCCTTCGCTATGAAGGCCAGCATCCCATTCGCCTTCCTGACCACCTGCTGCACCTGCAAGCTGGGTTTTTGCGACTCATGCACAAGGACCCCGAGGTCCCTCTGCACCGTCACCTGCTGCAGTTTTTCGCCCCGTAAGTAATAGTCCTTCCTACCATTCCTCCTACCAAAGTGGACCACCTCACACTTGCCAACATTAAATTCCATTTGCCATTTCCTGGCCCATTCGCCCAGCCTATCTAGATCCTTCTGCAGACTCTCCACACCCTCCGCACAATTTGCCTTTCCCCCAATCTTGGTGTCATCAGCAAATTTCGACACCCTGCACTCGGTTCCCTCCTCCAGATCATCTATATAAATGGTAAATAGCTGAGGCCCCAGCACCGACCCCTGGGGCACCCCACTAGTCACCAACCGCCAATCCGAATAGCATCCATTGACCCCCACTCTCTGCCTCCTATTTGACAACCAATCCTCTATCCACGCTAACACCCTACCCCCAACTCCATGTCCCCTGACCTTCTGCAATAACCTCTTGTGAGGTACCTTGTCAAACGCCTTCTGAAAATCCAGAAAGACCACATCCACCGGCTCTCCTCTATCCACTGCCCTAGACACATCCTCATAGAACTCCAGTAAATTTGTCAGACACGACTTCCCTTTAATGAAACCGTGTTGCGTCCGCCCTATCAAGCAATTCCCCTCAAGATGCCTCGCTATTTCCTCCTTAATGACGGTTTCTAACATTTTACCTACCACAGACGTTAAACTAACCAGCCTATAATTCCCCGCCTTTTGCCTGCCACCCTTCTTAAACAACGGCGTAACATTAGCCGTTTTCCAATCTTCCGGCACTTCCCCGGAATCCAGCGACGTCTGGAAAATAACCACCAAGGCATCCACTATCACCTCCGCCATTTCTTTCAGAACCCTCGGATGCATTCCATCCGGTCCTGGGGACTTGTCCACAATCAGCCCCTCCAGTCTGTCGAGCACCACCTCTCTAGTAACAGTAATGTCATTAAGACCCTCCATTCCTACCACCTTTCCATCGCTAACACCCGGCAAATTATTCACGTCCTCCTCCGTGAAGTACAGGGAGGGAAGTTCAGAAGTGATGTTAGGGGTAAGTTTTTCACTCAGAGGGTGATGAGTGAGTGGAATCGGCTGCCGTCAGTGGTTGTGGAGGCGAACTCGCTGGGGTCTTTTAAAAGACTTCTGGATGAGTATATGGGGTTTAATGGGATTGGGGGTTATAGATAGGTCTGTAGGTTGGTAGGTGTTGATGTGATCGGCGCAACTCGTGGGCCGAAGGGCGTGTTTGTGCTGTAGTGTTCGATGTTCTATGTTAAGCTCTGCTTTGGAACACTGAAACGAGGAGGCCAGAGGCTCGAGCCTGCTCAGGAACATGATTAGATCATAGCTCATCTGTGTCTGAATTCCAGCTATCTGCTTTGGTTCCACAACTCTCATACCCTTACCTAATGGAAATGCTTGGTGAAATGAAAAGCTCCAAGATGAAACTGCAGCCCCAAGAGCAGATTGGATCACTATCAATACTTCAGGACTGAATAACTGCAGGTAGATACTGCTTTCAGTGTTGATATGCACCAACCATCTCTAAACCAATAGTTTCTTTGGGTAGCTAAGGGTTATATTGTGAAATTCATTACATCAAAATTCAGCTTGATCCAAGGTTGTAATGTTTACTGAGCTGTGCTTATTGTATCTGGTTCTATCCCAAAATCATCCCACATTTACACCCATAAAGCGTAAATTGAAAAGCTGCAGTAAGGAACAAACCTATTAGTTTATAGTATGTACAGTTTGCACTATTTATGTAATTCACCCTTCACCATAACTTAATCTAATAACAGAATAGGAATTTGTATGTATATAGCACCTTTCACAACCTCACATTCCTCAAAGGGTTTTACAGCTAATGGTATGTAGTCAATACAATGTAGTAAATTTGGCAGCCAATTTGTGCACATCAAGTTCACATGGACAGTAATGTCATAATGATGACATTATCTGTGTTACTGATATTAGTTGAGCGATAAACATTGGCTAGAACATCAATCTGTAACTTTCATCGACCGTCTCTGTGATCTCCTCAAAAAGCCCAGTTAAGGATGAGAATGGGTGACTTGGATTAGGTATGAGTTTGCAGGAAGTGATTAAGATCTGGAACACACTGCCACAGAGCGTAGTGGAGGCAGGCTTAATCAAAGCATTCAAAAGGGAATTAGACTAAAAAGGAAGAATGTGTAAGATTATGGGGAGAAGGCAGGAGAATGGCACTAAGTGAATTGCTCATTCACAGAGCTGGTACTGACACAATGGGCTGAATGGCCTCCTCCTACACTGCACTATAAAAATTCTGTGATTCTGAGATTTATGCAGAGTTTTGGATCAGCTTAAGTTATGTAGTAGAGGTCAGCCAGGAGAGCACTGCAATAGTCAAGTCTAGATTTAATAAAGGCACAAATGGACATTTCAATAGCAGAAGAGCTGAGACAACACAGTCTAGTGATGTTCTGGGAGTGAATGAAGACAGTCTTGGTGATGGAACAGATATGAAATCAGAAGCTATCTTGAGGTGAAATATGACACCAATGTTGCTAACAGTCTCGGTGAGACAGTTACAGGGAGAGGGATGGTGTCAGTAGCAAACAGACTTTGTGGCAGTGACTAACAGCATTGGCTTCAGTCTTGGGAATATTTATTTGGAGGAACTTGCTGCTCATCCAGTGCTGGATGCTAGAAAAGTATGACAAATTGGCACAGTAGATGCTATGCAGGACATTGTGGTAGATGAGGAAACTCTGTCGCTAGTCAGGTTCAAAATTGATAAGGAGGAAGTGTCAAATAGATTGTTAGTACTGAAGGCTGACAAGGCACTAGGAACTAAATGAGATGCATCCAAAGATATTGAAGGAAGTGAGAATAGAATTTGCAGGGGTGCTGGTAATAATCTTTTAGTCTTCTCTAGATTCAGGAGAGGTGCCAGAGGACTGGAGAATTGCAAATGTTACACCTTTGTTCAAAAAAATGTTATAAGGATAGTCCAGAAATTACAGACCAACCACTTTAACATCAGTGGTGGGCAAACTTCTAGAATTAGTAGTCACATGGAAAAATGTGGGTTAATTAGGAAGAGTCAGCCTGGATTTCTAAAGGCAAACTCATGTTAACTAACTTGGAATTTTTTGAGGAGGTAATAGAAAGGGTTGATGAGAGTAATACTGTTAAAATGGAGCATACGGACTTTCAAAAGGCATTCGATTCAGAGTTGCACAACAGACTAGTGAGGAAACTTACAGCTCATGGAGTAGAAGGGATAGTAACAAAGCCAATACAAAATTGGCTGAATAATAGAAAGCCAGAGATGAATGGCTATTTTTCAGGCCGGAAAAAAGTTTGTAGTGGTCTTTCCCCAGGGATTGGTACTGTGTCCCTTGCTTTTCCTGATATATATTAATGACCTAGATCTTGATGTGCAATTTCAAAATTTGTGGATAATACAAAACTTGGAAGTATTGTAAACTGTGAAGAGGACAGGGTAGAACTTCAAAAAGATAGATAAGTTGGTGGAGTAGGCAGATAGATGGCAGGTGAAGTTCAATGTAGAGAAGTGTGAGGCTATGCATTTTAGCACAAAGAACATGGAGACAATATAAAATAAGGGATAAAATTCTTTAGGGGATGCAGAAGCAGTGGGACCTGGATCTACATGTATATTGTTAATTGAAAGTGGTAGGACATGTGGACAGAGTAGTTAATAAAGCATATAGTATCTTGGGCTCTGTTAATAGGGGCATAGAGTACAAGAACAAGGGAGTAATGCTGAACTTGTATACGACACTAGTTAGATCTCAGCTGGAATACTGTGTAGTGTTTTGGGCACCACAGAATGAAAAAGAGATTTACAAGAATGGTTCCGAGGATGGGGAATTTCAGTTATGAGGATAGATTGGAGAGATAGATAGATTGGATAGATAGATTTGGGATTGTTCTCCCTTGAGAGAAGGCTAAGAGGAGATTTGAGAGAGATGTCCAAAATCACAAGGGGCTGGACAGAGTAGATGGGGAGAAACTGTTTCTGCTCATAAAATAATCAAGAGCAAGAAAACATATTTAAAGTGATTTGTAAATAAAGCAAATGTGATCCAAGAAAAAACATTTTCACACAGCACTTGCTTTGGGTCTTGAGTACATTGCTTGGAAGTGTGGTTGGAGGCAGGTTCAATTGAGGCATTCAAGAGGGCATTAGATGATTACTTGAATGGAAACAATATGGAGAGGTACGGGGAAAGGCAGGGGAAAGGAAAAAAGCAGGGGAACAGCACTGAGTCATGATGCTCATTTGGAGATCCAGTGCAGGCACAATGGGTCAAATGGCCTCCCTTCTGCACTTTTGCAATTGTATAATTCAGAGGTTCAAGAGAATAGGTACAAATGGGAGGCATTGGCGTATACATAAACCTGATGTATTTTCAGATGATGTTGCTGATGGACAATATGCAAATAAGAAATAGGAGGGGATAGACATGTGTGAGACTTCAGAGATAACTACGCAAGCAGGAAGAGAAATCTTTGTAGGTGACTGTCTGGCTATGGTTAACTAGCTAAGAATGGAACCAGGCAACTGCACTACCCCCCCCCACCAACTGAATGACTGGTTGAGATGTTTGGAGGACAATCATGTGGTCAAATGTGTCAAAGCTGCAGGCAGGTGAAAAAAGTTAGGGAGGGATAGGTTACCACTGTCATATTCTCACATATTCTCACATTTATGACTTTGATAAAGGCCTTTCCAGTCCTAACAGCAGAGGTAGAAACCTGACTGGAAGGATTCAAACACAAATTGTGGTAAAGATTGGTGTAGATTTGAGAGATGACAATGTTCAAGCACTTTGGAGAGAAAAAGCAGGTTGGAGATGGAGCATTACTTCACATGGATAGAGGAATCAAGGTGTTTTTGAGGAGAGTGTTGACAATGACAGAAATAAAGCAAAGAAGGTCTGTCAGAGGAGAGGAAACCCCATTAACAATATCATCTGATATTATTCCCATTATTTTTCTCTAGCGATAACAATCGTTCCAAGTTCTTTTCTGCCTTTTGTTTCTTGATTTTCAACTATTACTGGGATGGCTCTTGGGTTATATTTTCTATATTTATTTTTCTTTCATTTTGCAATTTCTCCTTTTTTACAATTTTTTAGTCATCATTTGCTGATTTCTAAAATTTTCCTGCTCCTCTGTCCTACCTTTAATCTTTGCAGTATTGTGCCTTTTCTTTCAATTTGATACCACCTGTAACTTCCTTAGTTAGTCATGGATGGTGCAAGCCTCTGATAGATTCTTGTTTCCTCAATGGAATAGATCTATATTGAAAGTTATGAAATACCTCCTTAAATGTCTGCCACTGCTTCTCTACCATCTTCCTTTTTCAACTATTTTCCTTCTGCCTGCATACCCTTGTAACAGAGACTGATGAGAGTTCAGAGCTAGGGCAGAGGATGAAAGCAAAGCATGCTGAGATTTTCCAGTGTTTTCTGTTTTGTAAACTTAAGGACGTTTGGATACAGCTACGAGAAAGGAATGACATGGCTTTGGCAGCTGAACGGATGGTCTCAATCTTAGGTAAAGAAGCCCATGATTTGTTGAGAGAGCAGTAATTGGGATAGTGAGCAATTCTGGCAGCTGCCTAGAGGCTTGTTCTCATGTAGATCGAAGTGAAAGAATGCCGAGCAGCAGGGTCATGGCAGAAGTGGCACACAGATCAGGTTACTGTCTGTCAGGGTGATGCTACATCTGGTCCATCTAACCTCGGTAAAAAGTCTGACAACACCAGGTTTTAGTCCAACCAATTTATTTGATAGTAAACGCACAAGCTTTCGAGGTTTCTCTCTTCGTCAGGTGAATGGAGAGTTCTGGCCTCAGACAGAGCATAGAAAGCACAGTCTGTCAGGGGCAATTTTAGCATGGCCAATCAACCTAACCCGCACATCTTTGGACCGAGGGCGTTGGATCTGAGAGAATGGATTGCTTGAAGTTCAGAAGGAGACAGATTTGAATGAATGAGGGAAGCAGTTCTCAATAAAATAATCTTTAGAAGGTAAGAGGCCAGGAGGAGCAGCCCAGGGATAAAAGGTTCTGCAGTGTAGGGGAAGACTCCTGCCCAAAAAAGTGGGAGTGGAGGTGAAGGCAATGGAAGAAGGTTTCAGCAATCTAAAGTGAATGTTTGATGTTGAGCTAAATCATATATTATAAACAAAATAATACAAGTTAATTCGTTTGAAAATGTTAGGCCCACATTAAATTCTGAAGATAAACAAAAAATCAGTGATTCTCATAAGTGTAAAATATTCAAGTAAAACTTTCCATCAACATCTTCAATTTGTGGAATATAAATCTGCTGATATTTAAGAAATTTTAAACTATTGAAACTTAAATATAAACAAAAACCTAGGTACCTGGAATCTCAGGAACTATTAGATACATACTGCAGTCAAAATAAAGAAAACAAATTAAAAAGCAGCAGGTTGTCTGTCAGTAGCAGTACAGTATTATTACAGCCTAAAATCCTGAGCAATCACTTGTTGAAACACAGATTGGTGTGGAATGAACGATATAAACCCATAGTTTCTAGAAGAGGGTGAAATATAGTGAACTATGGGGATACATGTCCATACCCAAGGAGAGACCACATCTGCAATTCATCCCTGATCATAACGTACAAAAGGTACATATTCCTGATTCTTGTCTCAGTTTATAAGATGTTGTTTACTGTCACAACATCTGGAGTGCAAGTATGAAGTGTCATCGCTACTAGAAATGGCTATACTATTTCTAAGAAGCAGTAACAAGATTGAGAATTAGCAGATATAAGGTGACGAGGAAGTATGTTGAATCTGATGCTAGAATGTGTTGTTCACAGGAAAGCACAAAATGCAGTGGGATATAGTGCTTCATAGACATTAAATGGAAAGAACAGGAGTTGGGAGTGTTACAAGGCAGTAAGAATAATAAAAGAACGGAAAATGATGGTCAAACACCCCAGATCTTCCAGAATCTGAAAACCTAGATTTACAATTTGGGTGCAGAATCTATGGGTGGGATTTTACTGACTTGATTGAGCAGGACTGGAAATTCCCAACCGAGGTCGAAGGACATTTCCATTGACCACCCCTCACCCACTCCGATTCCGGGGTAGGCAGGGTATTAGAATTCAAGTGATTATCTTTAATCTCCACCCAAAATTGTGCAGAGGTCTTCTCTTTTTAAATACTAAGAAATCTACAGTGTAGTTCCAAAATTTTGTTTGTGCAATGGATTTGGATCATCTTCTTAAACTGCCGCTCTGTGAACTGTCATTCTTTTAGAACCAGCATAGAACCCTATCACTATTAGGCTGCCATGTGCTCCCCAGATATTTGTGACTGTATATAACAAACAACAAATCTCACACAACAGTATCGAGAGCAGGTAAACACCAGCAGCACCCTGTCCCCGATGTGCTTACATCTTCACTGTGATGTCTGTAAGACGGTGCACTCATCAGACCAATGTCCACAGCATCATACTCATAGATGATATCCTCCAGCCGGCTGATATACAGCCAAGTCAAGAAAACACCAAAAAACTGAAAGACAAAACAAATAACAGCAAATTAAAGGCAACAATAGTGTTCAAAAATGCACCATAAAGCTGCAGGGTAAAAAGTTTCTGTAGTCATACTTAGACTAAGATTATCCCAGCAAAATTTGTTGTGGAAAGTTTGGAATTGATAACAACAACAATAATTACCAACCAAGAATGATTAAAAAGTACTAAAGAGGGAGAAGTTAGAGTATGAGAGAAAGCTAGCCAAAAATATAAAAACAGATAGTAAGAGATTTCAGGACATTTTTTTAGAGCACCATGTTCCAGAGTGATCCAGAGAGTACACTATTCTACACCTAGTAATGTGCTATCAGGCAGGAGTTATTAATGGCCTTATAGTAAAGTCCAAAAAGGCTTAGGACAGATGAAGCCCTTGAAGAATATAAAGAACATAGGAAGGAACTTAAGGAAGGAGTTAGGAAGGCTAAAAGGGGCCACGAAAAGTCCTTGACAAGCAGGATTAAGAAAAAACCTAAAGCATTTTATACTTATGTAAAGAGCAAGAGGATAGTCAGGGAAAGGGTTGGTTCTCTCAAGGATAGTGGAGGGAATCTTTGCATGGAACCAGAGGAAATGGGCAAGATACTAAATGAATATTTTGCCCCAGTATTCATCAAAGAGAAGGATTTGGTGGATGAGGAGCCTAGGTATCAAAAAGGTGGCAGTATTGGGCATTTTAAAAAGCATTAAAGCAAATAAAGTGGAATTGCAGACAGCAATGAGAACCATTAGAGGATACAGCAGAATATAGATCAGTTGGAAACTTGGGTGGAGTGATGGCAGATGGAGTTTAATCCAGACAAATATGAGGTAATGCATTTTGGAATATCAAATACAGATAGGAAATATACAGGAAATGGCAGAACCTTTAAGAGTATTGATAGGCAAAGGGACCTGGATGTACAGGTACACAGGTCACTGAAAGTGGCATGCAGGTGGAGAAATAGTTAAGAAGGCATACGGCATGCTTGCCTTTATCGGCCGAGGTATTGAGTTTAAAAATTGGCAAGTCATGTTGCAGCTTTATAGAACCTAAGTTAGGCCACACCTAGAATATAGTGTTCAACTCTGGTCATCACATTACCAGAAAGATTTGGAGGCTTTGGAGAGGGCACAGAAAAGATTTACCAGAATGTTGCTTGGTATGGAGGGCATTAGCTATGAGGAGAGGTTGGAGAAATTTGGTTTGTTCTCACTGAAACGATGGAGGTTGAGGAGAGACCTGATAGAAGTGTACAAGATTATAAGAGGCACGGACAGAGTGGATAGTCAGAAACTTTTTCCCAGGATGGAGGAGTCAATTACTAGGGTTTAAGTTGCAAGGGGCAAGATTTAAAGGAAATGTACGAGGCAGAATTTTTTTTACACAGAGACTAGTTGGTGCTTGGAATTCGTTGCTGGGGGAGGTGGTGGAAGTGGATACGGTACTGACTTTTAAGGGGCGTCTTGACAAGTACATGAATAGTATGGGAATAGAGGGATATGGTCCCCGGAAGGGTAGAGGGTTTTAGCGAAGTCAGGCAGCATGGTCGGTCCAGGCTTAGAGGGCTGAAGGGCCTGTTCCTGTGCTGTAATTTTTTTGGTTCTTTTTTGTTCTTTGGAAGCGATGAACTGAAATTTTGTGGCAGTCTTCATTGTCGAAGACACAAATTACATCCCATAAATCTGAAACAAAAGATGAAAGGGAGGGGGCAAATTAAAACAATTATAATCATCAGGGAAAGGGTACTGAGAAAACTAGTAAAACGAAGGCCTGCCAAGTCACCAGGACCAGTTGGATTTCATCCTGGGTCCTAAAAGATGAGATAGTAGGTGTCATGGATGTAATTTTATAACATTTCTTTGAGTTGCAAAGATCAATTTGGAAAACAACAAATGTATCTCACCAATTCAAGAAAGGAGTGGGATAACAGCAGGTTATAGGAGGGCACTTAGACCTAATGCAATTAGGTAGAGTCAACATGGTTTTGTGAAAAGGAAATCATATTTGACCAATTTATTACAGTTTTGTGAGGAAGTAACAAGCAACATGAATAAAGGGGAACCGAGAGATGTGGTATCTTTAGATTTTCAATCATTTCATAAGGTGCCATATGAAACTTTACTATACCAAATAAGAGTTCATGATGTAGAGTATAAAATATCATGAATAGAGGATTGGTTGATGAAGAGAAAGCAAAGGGTAGAGATTTATGCATCAATTCAAGTTGGAAAGCCAAAACCAATAAACAGTGCTGGGGCCTCAACTATTTACAATCCATCTCATTGTTCTCCGGTGGCTGGTGAGTTTTGAACTTGCGATTTAGTTTTTTTCTTCTCTCTGCTGCCGGTTCACGGGGTTTTTGTTTGTTTTTGCTTTCCGTAGCGGGAGCTAGGCGTGGGGGCAGTCAGGAAGGGAGCGCAGGAGAACAAAAAGAAGGCCGCAGTAGGCAGCGGAGTGAGGTGGGTGCAGAGTGAGTGCTGTAAGGGCTTTGGCTCACAGGGCTTAGGCGAGAGCAGGCTTAGGCATGGTGAGTTACTAGTCCAATTTTTCCTGTTTTCCATCTTGTGTCCATATTTCTAAGGGTGTCAAATAAATGGCAGGGTCCTTGGGGAGATGTGTCAGCTGAGTTAGGTGCAATATGTGGGAGTTCCTGGAGACAATGAGCCTCTCGAAAGTCCACATCTGCACCAAATGTCTGGAGTTGCAGCGTTTGAGGGCCCATGTTAGGCAATTAGAGCTGTGACTGGAAGATTTATCTTCAGTCAGGGAGAATGAGGCGATAATGAATAGGAACCACGGTCACGTGGAGATCCCAGAGCCTGGGGGGGGGGGGGGGGGGAATGGGTGGGTTACTGTTAGGAAGGGGAAAGAGCAATCATGGTCCAAAGACTGCCCCAGAGGTAGTCTCCCAAGATATCAGGGGTAAGGCGACAACTGGGGTAGAAAGGGCAAGAGAGGAAGACCAGAATGCCTCAGAGGGAAGGAAGGGGGCTGGATGTGAGATAGTGGTGGGAGATGGGAAGGTAAAAGGAATTGATAGGCAGTTCTGTGGGCAAAAGCGGGACTCCAGGATGGTAGTCTGCCTCCCTGGAGCAGGGGTACAGGATGTGTCGGAGAGGGTAGAGGGGATTTTGAAGGGCCAAGGGACCCAGGCTGATGTAATTATACACATAGGAGAGAAGGACGTAGGAAGAAAGAGCATGGGGGATATATGTAGGCAGTTCAGGGAGTTGGGGGCCAGGCTGAAGTGCAGGGCCTCCAGGGTGGCTTTCTCTGGGCTGCTGCCAGTGCCCAGCAATAACAGGGCTAAAAGTAATGAGATCCTACGGTTGAATGCATGGCTGAAGGATTGGTGCAGGATAGAGGGTTTTACTTTTGTAGACCATTGGGAAGTCTTTGTGAGGGAAGGGCACCTGTACAAGTGGGATGGGAAGGGCACAAATATTTTAGCTGGGAGGTTAGCTGGAGTGTTTCGGCAGGGTTTAAACTAATATGGAGGGGAGGTGGAGAGGAGACAGGTAGCTCAGTAGGCACTGGGAGTGGGAGTGAGTTGGGTGACAGGGTAAGTCTAGGTGATAGGAAAATCTCCCAGGAGAAGGAGGATCCGAGTGGGCCGGTAGGCCTTCAGTGCATCTGTTTTAATGCGCGGAGTGTGACGGGTAAGATGGATGAACTTAAGGCCTTAATGTTCGCGAGTAATTTCGATGTGGTGGCAGTGACGGAGACGTGGTTAAAGGAAGGGCAGGACCGGCAGCTAAATATTCCTGGGTATAAGTGTTTTACACAGTAAAAAGTCTGACAACACCAGGTTTTAGTCCAACCTATTTATTTGATAATATACTCACAAGCTTTCGAGGGGACTGCCTCTTCGTCAGGTGAATGGAGAGTTCTGGCCTCAGACAGAGCATATAAAGCACAGACAGTTTAGAGATTACTGATTAGAATGCGAATCCTTACACCTAACCTGCTGTTCAAGTCTTAAAATGGCTGATAATGTGAGTGGAAGGAGCACTGATCACAGTTTAAAGAGATGTGTATTGTCTCCAGACAGTACAGTAAGTGAGGTTTTGCAAACCCAGGCAAGTCACGGGGGTTACAGATAGTGCGACATCAACCCAAGATTCCTGTTGAGACCGTCCTCATGTGTGCGGAACTTGGCTATCAGTCTCTGTTCAGCGACTCTGCGCTGTCGTGTATCGTGAAGGCCGCCTTGGAGAATGCTTACCCGAAGGTCAGAGGCTGAATGCCCGTGACCACTGAAGTGTTCGCCAACAGGAAGGGAATAGTCTTGCCTGGTGACTGTCGAGCGATGTTCATTTATCCGTTGTCGTAGCGTCTGCATGGTCTCCCCAACGTACCATGCTTCGGGACATCCTTTCTTGCAACGTATCAGGTAGACAATGTTGGCCGAGTTGCAAGAGTATTTACCATATACCTGGTGGATGGTATTCTCACGTGTGATGATGGTATCCATGTCGATGATCCGGCATGTCTTGCAGAGGTTGCTGTGACAGGGTTGTGTGGTATTGTGGTCACTGTTCTCCTGAAGGCTGGGTAGTTTGCTGCGAACAATGGTCTGTTTGAGGTTGTGTGGTTGTCTGAAAGCAAGAAGTGGGGGTGTGGGGATAGCCCTGTCGAGATGTTCGTCTTCATCAATGATATGTTGAAGAATTCGGAGAAGATGTAATCTCTAAACTGTCTGTGCTTTATATGCTCTGTCTGAGGCCAGAACTCTCCATTCACCTGACGAAGGGGCTAACCCTGAAAGCTTGTGAGTATATTATCAAATAAATCGGTTGGACTAAAACCTGGTGTTGTCAGACTTTTTACTGTGTTTACGCCAGTCCAACGCCGGCATACCCACATCATAAGTGTTTTAGGCATGACAGGGGAGGGTCGAAAAGAGGAGGGGGAGTGGCACTGTTAGTTAGGGAGCACATCACAGCGGTGCAGAGGGAGGATAATAAAGAGGAGTTAGGAATTGAGTCTCTGTGGGTGGAGTTGCGGAATAGGAAGGGAGTAATTACTATGCTAGGGGTGTACCACCTGACAGCCCACGGGCAGTGGAAGAGGGTATATGTAGGGACATTTTGGATAAGTGTAGGAAGAACAGGGTTGTTGTAATGGGAGATTTTAATCTCCCTGGGGTGGATTGGAAGGTGCCCAGAGCTGGGGGTTCGGACGGGGAGGAATTTGTAAGATGTGTATTGGAAGGGTCCTTGGAGCAGTATGTAGATAGCCCGACTAGAGAGGGGGCTATACTGGATTTAGTTCTGGGCAATGAGCCCAGTCAGGTGGTTGAGGTTGCAGTAGGTGAACATGTGGCTAACAGTGACCACAACTCCGTCTACTTTAGGATACAAATGGAAAAAGATGAGTGCTGTCCTAAGGGGAGGGTGCTAAATTGGGGGAAGGCTAGATACAGCCGGATTAGGCAGGAGCTTAGGGATACAGACTGGGATAGGCTGTTGGAGGGCAAGTCCACGTTAGGTATGTGGGAGTCTTTCAAGGGAAAACTGAAATGGGTGCAGGAAAGGCATGTGCCGGTTAGGAGGAAGGATGGGAAAGGTAGGATTAGAGAGCTGTGGATTACTAGAGATATTGAGGACCTGGTCAGGAAGAAACGAGAGGCGTATGTTCGGTCTAAGCAACTGGAAACGGCGAGAGTGTTGGAGGAATATAGAGAGAGTAAGAGGGATCTCAAAAGGGGAGTTAAGAGGGCAAAAAGGGGGCATGAAATGGCTTTGGCAGGTAGGATTAAAGAAAATCCAAAGGCGTTTTACTCCTATGTTAGGAACAAAAGGGTGGCTAGAGGAAAAATCGGTCCCCTCAGGGACAGAGGAGGGGAATTGTGCTTAGAGTCCGAGGGAATGGGGGAGATCCTGAATGAATACTTTGTGTCGGTATTCACGAAGGAGAGCGGCTTGATGTCTGGTACAGTCTTCGAGGGAGCTTTAGACCAATTGAAGGAACTATCAATTGGGAAGAAGTGTTAGGGCTTTTAGGTAGCATTAAAACTGATAAATCTCCGGGCCCCGATGGCATTTATCCCAGGCTGCTAAGGGAGGCAAGAGATGAGATTGCTGGGCCTCTGATGCAAATCTTTGTCTCTTCTTTGGACACAGGTGAGGTCCCAGAGGACTAGAGGATAGTGAACATAGTACCGTTGTTTAAAATGGGCAGGAGGGATAACCCTGGTAACTATAGGCCGGTGAGTTTGACGTCAGTGGTAGGCAAGTTGATGGAGAGGATTCTTAGGGATAGGATGTATAAGCACTTAGAGTGTTGCGATCTGATTAAGGATACGCAGCATGGCTTTGTAAAGGGGAAGTCTTGCCTTACGAATCTGGTACAATTTTTTGAGGAGGTGACAAAACGGTCGACGAAGGACGAGCCGTTGATGTCGTCTATATGGATTTCAGTAAGGCGTTTGACAAAGTCCCTCATGGTAGGTAGGTAGAAAAGATTAAGGCTCATGGGATACAAGGCCAGGTATTTAGATGGGTTGAGAACTGGCTTGCCAAGAGGACATGATGTGGATGTGCCGGCGTTGGACTGGGGTAAACACAGTCAAAAGTCTGAACACACCAGGTTTTAGTCCAACCGATTTAGTCCAACCAATTGGTTGGACTAAAACCTGGTGTTGTCAGACTTTTTACTATTGCTAAGAGGAGACAGAGAGTAGTAGTGCAGGGGTCCTTTTCTAGCAGGAGGTCTGTCACTGATGGTGGGCTCGGTACTGGGACCTCTTCTCTTTGTAGTATATATAAATAACTTGGAAGAGGGAGTAGGTGGTGTGATCAGCAAACTTGCAGATGTCACTAAGATGGCTGGATTGGCGGGCAGTGAGGAGCAGTGTCTGGCAATACATAGAACATTACAGCGCAGAACAAGCCCTTTGGCCCACGATGTTGCGCCAACCAGTTAAAAAACAATGACCCACTAACCTAAACCAAGCCCTTTCCATCCATAAACCTATCCATGGATCTCTTAAACGTCCCCAAACTAGGCGCATTTACAACTGCAGCAGGCAGGGCACTCCAATCCCTCACCACCCTCTGGGTAAAGAACCTACCCCTGACATCCGTCCTATAACTACCACCCCTTAATTTAAAGCCATGCCCCCTCGTGCTATCTTTCTCCATCTGAGGAAAATACAACAGGATATAGATAGGCTGGTTGATTGGGCAGATATATGGCAAATGGAGTTTAATCCTGATAAATGTGAGGTGATGCATTTTGGCTGGAATAATGGAGGGGGGAGTTATATGATAAAGGGTAAGCCCATAGAGTATAGAAACGCAGTGGGTGTCTAGGCAGTGGATGGAGGAGAGCCGGTGGATGTGGTCTTTCTGGATTTTCAGAAGGCGTTTGACAAGGTACCTCACAAGAGGTTATTGCAGAAGGTCAGGGGACATGGAGTTGGGGGTAGGGTGTTAGCGTGGATAGAGGATTGGTTGTCAAATAGGAGGCAGAGAGTGGGGGTCAATGGATGCTATTCGGATTGGCGGTTGGTGACTAGTGGGGTGCCCCAGGGGTCGGTGCTGGGGCCTCAGCTATTTACCATTTATATAGATGATCTGGAGGAGGGAACCGAGTGCAGGGTGTCGAAATTTGCTGATGACACCAAGATTGGGGGAAAGGCAAATTGTGCGGAGGGTGTGGAGAGTCTGCAGAAGGATCTAGATAGGCTGGGCGAATGGGCCAGGAAATGGCAAATGGAATTTAATGTTGGCAAGTGTGAGGTGGTCCACTTTGGTAGGAGGAATGGTAGGAAGGACTATTACTTACGGGGCGAAAAACTGCAGCAGGCGACGGTGCAGAGGGACCTCGGGGTCCTTGTGCATGAGTCGCAAAAACCCAGCTTGCAGGTGCAGCAGGTGGTCAGGAAGGCGAATGGGATGCTGGCCTTCATAGCGAAGGGGATTGAATATAAAAGTAGGGAGGTCTTGCTGCAGCTGTATAGGGCATTGGTGTGGCCGCAGCTGGAGTACTGTGTGCAGTTTTGGGCGCCGCACCTGCGCAAGGATGTTTTGGCCCTGGAGGGAGTGCAGAGGAGGTTTACTCGGCTGATACCGGAGTTGAGGGGATTGAGCTATGAGGAGAGGCTGAATAAACTAGGCTTGTACTCGTTAGAGTTTAGAAGAATGAGGGGAGATCTCATTGAGACGTATAAGATGATGAATGGGATGGATAGGATAGAGGTGGAGAGACTGTTCCCGCTCAAAAAAGACAGTAGGACTAGGGGGCACAGCCTCAAGATAAAGGGGGGGCGGTTTAGAACAGAGTTGAGGAGGAACTTCTTCACTCAAAGGGTGGTGAATCTCTGGAATTCTCTGCCCGTTGAAGTGGTGGAGGCTGCCTCGCTAAATATTTTTAAGAAACGGGTTGATGGGTTTTTGATAAGAGAAGGGATTAAGGGTTATGGGGAGAGGGCGGGAAGGTGGAGCTGAGTCACGACAGATCAGCCATGATCTTATTGAATGGCGGGGCAGGCTCGAGGGGCCAGATGGCCTACTCCTGCTCCTATTTCTTATGTTCTTATGTTCTTATGGGGGGGTGCAAGTGCACAACTCTTTGAAGGTGGCAGTACAAGTGGAGAAGGTTGTGAAGAAAGCCTATGGTATGTTAACCTTTATAGGAAGGGGTATAGAGTATAAGAGCTGGAGTCCAATGTTGCAGTTGTATAGAACGTTGGTTAGGCCGCATTTAGAGTACTGCATCCAGTTTTGGTCGACTTACTACTGGAAGGACTTGGAGATTCTGGAGAGAGTACAGAGGAGTTTTACAGGATGTTGCTGGTATGGAAGGACTGGGTTATGAGGAAAGATAGAAGAAATTGGGGCTGTTTTCCCTTGAAAGACGGTGACTGAGGAGGGATCTAATAGAGGTATATAAGATTATGAAGAGTATAGCCAAGGGTATGCCAAGTAAGGTGGTGGAGGCAGGCACGCTGGAGTTGTTTAAGAGTTACTTAGACAGGCACATGAGTGGGTTGGAGATGGGAGGATATAGGAAATTGTTTTAAATAAGGTTCATTAGCATTGGGACGTCCCTGGTAATGTAAAAGGATGTGGTATGATGCTAATGTTTTTCTCTTTTAATTTATAGGTTTTAAGTCAGTCCGCCTTTCTGTCCAACGAGGGGCATACACACGATGGGTCGTACTAAGTACTTGGATGTTTGAGAATAGCCTAGTGCTTCATGTCGTTAGTGTGTGCCTAAACTGGACCAGATGCTGGGCAACATGACAGCTCAGTGACTATCACTGATTGCTGTGCAGACACATGGATTTGGGCCGGTGTCTGTGGGAGTTTGCGCATTCTCCCCGTGCTTGGTGGGTTTTCTCCGGGTGCTCCGGTTTCCTCCCACACCCCAAAGATGTGCTATTAGGCTGACTGGAGGTAATAAATTGTCCCTAAATTAGTTTCCCTCAATGTGGATGGCCATAAACAATAGATAAGGGTCATGGGTGGAAGGGGGGGGACTGGTAATGTTAAAATGGCGGTGTGGGCTCATTGGGCCGAAGGGCCTGTTTCCTGGGCTGTTTTTGTTCTTTTTGTTCTTTGTTTACATGAATGACTTAGATGAAGGGATTGAATGTGAGATAGCTAAATTTGCTGATGACGTAAAGGTAGATAGGAAAGTAGATTGTACGGACAAAAGGTCTAAAATTAATTTAGATCGGTTAAATGCATGGGAATAACTTGGCAGATAGGGTATAAGGTAGGAAGATGTGAATTTGTCCACTTTGGTGTTGTGGTGTCTAGCCCCTTTAAGGGGCAAAGTTCTAGAAGATTTACGTGACCCGACTGACCAATCAGGAACTAAGTCTGGCATCTCTTCAACTTGTCTGGACTTGTTCCATCAATTAGATCCTTTAGGCATGACTGTAATCACTAAACTGCATTGGTCTATTTCTAGTGGTTACTATTAATAAATTTACTGAAGTTTGTCAATAACTGGTGAAGCCAAGTTACTATAGACATGAAGAATAGAAAAGTGATTTTTTTTTTAAACACAGATTGCAAAACAAAGAGATTGTAATATCCCTTTGTTAAGGGATATTAACATACATGAATAATTTTAAAAATTGTTTACGGAATGGATTATACAGGAAGAAAAGTTTTGCAGCAATTGCATTGAGTATTGGTGAGGCCACAACTGGAGTATTAGATATAATTTTGACCTCCTGACTTGAGGAAGAAAGGATATGATATAATTTGAAGCAGTTCAAAGAAGGTTCACTCAACTGATTCCTGAGTTGATGGAGATATGAGGAAAAGCTGGTTCTGTATCCACTGGTGTTCAGAAGAATTAGAGACCATCTTTTGAAACATGTAAGATTGAGGGAAGCTGACAAGTTGGATGCTGAGAGAATGCTTCCCCTTGTGGGAGAGACCAGAATTAGGGGAAACAGTTTAAAAATAAGGGATCTCCCATTTAAGATGGAGATATGAGAAATAATCTTGCTCCAAAGGGTCATTAGTTTGTGGAATGTATATCTCCAGAGAGCAGTGGTGGCTGGATCATTGAATATGTTTTAAAGCCAAATTAGATTGACTAGTTTGTCAATCAAGAATCTAAGGATATAGAGGGTAGGCAGGAAAGTAGAGTTGAGGCTACAATCAGATCAGTCATGATCTTATCAAATAACAGGAGCCAAATGAAGAAGTAAGCTAAATAAGGATGAGGATAAAAACACTGCCTTTATTTCCCAAAGGTCTCAGACACTAGGATAAATTGTATTTACTATCTGTCATCAAAATGATTGATCACAGGCAATCATTTTACTTTATTGAAAAAAATAACTAGAATTAGGATGAAGGAAGTGGCTGAGGTGAATTTTCCCAGAATATTTTCCATTCAGGCCCATAGCATTGACATGAGTTAGTCAGGATCCCATTTATATTATTTGAAGTTGAAGGCAGCACTGCCTCTCTCTCAGCTAACTCAACTTCTGAAGTTTAAAGAGCTTAAGACAAATACTACAACAGGCACTCAATCTGCAAAATCAGTCACAATTCTCCCATAGGCACATTGTAGACATGTTTAAAGTCAAATACATTTCAACATTAAAAAAATACCATCTATATTACCTTCCAAAAAAAAGCAGAAATTTAGCTAGAACAAAGTAGTTTGCTAGTTTAGTGACATCTATAAAACCCAAACTTTAAGAAATGACTATCCACTGCACCGAATTCAGTTCAGTCAGTACTCTGGAGAATGGAATCCAATAAGGTACCTTTCTTAAAACTCACAACAGTTACATTGCCCATTTTCACTTGTAATTAGAAATCCTATAACATGGGGAAAGTCAAAAGCTCAAGGTTGTCTTCTAGGTCACAATGCTCTTGAGCATCACTTCCTGTTCTTTATAACACCGTGTTGCTTTTGATGGCAGCTCCTTGACACCAAAGAGAATTTGGGTTCCAAGTGCTCTCAGATTAATTTAAAGTTAATGCCCTGTGTCGCAGGCAATAGGAGCACTGTGTCTCAGGCATCAGTCTAACTACCTCAAGTTACACTGGAGGAGGTAAATAAGTCAGAAAGAACCAAGCTACCATGCTAACAGAAGCAATAGTGGAAACTCGGTAAATGAAGGCTGTATGTTTGCTTAACTCTTGTTTAAAAATAGTATGTTAATAAATACTAATCCACATTAGAACAAATACCTAATGCAATGGAAATTATGAACCATTTGACATTCTGTCTATGCTGTTGATGACAGTTGTTGAATTTACACTTGTATTGCTTTTTCTCCTCTTACCATCACACTTTTGTATACCATTAATAAGTCCACAGGACATTTAGAATACAAATACTGAATCCACTGCACAATCTTTGTGCTTATAAAGGTAAAATGAAAAGCTAAACTAATCCTTTTTGCAAACATCATTAACACGATCCTGTCAATTATAAAACACAGTTTGTGAGCTTCTTATAAACGATCATCTTTGGTGAACATTCAAATCTAATGCTAACCCAATAAATAAATACATTCATTTCCAAACTCTCAGATGATAAAATATTGTGGCTGCATCATGCTATATGAGTACATTATTGCAGCTTCAGAACTAAAGTAGTGTAAAGAAATATAAAAGGGCAATATTTTACAACTGGCTAGAGGACAAGTTAATAAGAACATAAAAATATAAGAAATAGGAGCAGGAGTAGGCCATCTAGCCCTTCGAGCCTGCCCCGCTATTCAATAAGATCATGGCTGATCTGTCGTGGCTCAGTTCCACTTTCCCGCTTTCTCCCCATAACCCTTAATTCCCTTGTCTGTCAAAAATCTATCTACCCGTGACTTAAATATATTTAGCAAGGTAGCCTCCACCACTTCAACGGGCAGAGAATTCCAGAGATTCACCACCCTTTGAGTGAAGAAGTTCCTCCTCAACTCCGTTCTAAACCCCCTTTATCTTGAGGCTATGCCCTCTAGACCTGCTATCCTTTCTAAGCGGGAAGAATCTCTCTATCTCTACCCTATCCATCCCCTTCATTATCTTATACGTCTCTATAAAATCCCCCCTCAGCCTTCTAAACTCCAACGAGTCTCTATAAAATCCCCCCTCAGCCTTCTAAACTCCAACGAGTACAGACCCAGTCTATTCAGTCTCTCTTCATAGTCTAACCCCCTCATCTCTGGTATCAGCCTAGTAAACCTCCTCTGCACTCCCTCCAAGGCCAATATATCCTTGCGCAAGTGCGGCGCCCAAAACTGCACACAGTACTCCAGCTGCGGTCTCACTAGTGCCCTATACAGTTGCAGCGAGACCTCCCTGTTTTTATATTCTATCCCCCTCACTATAAAGGCCAGCATCCCATTCGCCTTCTTGATCATCTGCTGCACCTGCTGACTGGGTTTTTGCGACTCCTGCACAAGGACCCCCAGGTCCCTCTGCAATGTAGCATGCTGCAGTTTTTCGCCCTTTAAATAGTAATCCCTCCTACTATTATTTCTGCCAAAGTGGATAACCTCACACTTGCTAACATTGTACTCCATCTGCCAGGTCCTCGCCCACTCACTCAGCCTATCCAGATCCCTCTGCAGACTTTCCACACCCTCCGCGCAATTTGCTTTTCCACTCATCTTTGTGTCATCAGCAAATTTCGTTACCTACACTCAGCCCCCTCCTCCAGATCATCTATATAAATGGTAAATAGTTGAGGCCCCAGCACCGATCCCTGCCGTACTCCACTAGTCACCAACTGTCAATCAGAATAGCACCCATTGATACCAAGTCTCTGCCTTCTATTAGACAGCCAATCCTCTATCCACGCTAACACTTTACCCCCAACTCCATGCCCCCTAACCTTCTGAAGCAACCTTTTGTGTGACACCTTATCAAACGCCTTTTGAAAATCGAAAAACACCACATCCACAGGTCTCTGTCCACCGCACTAGTCACATCCTCATAGAATCCAATAAATTTGTCAAACACGACTTCCCCTTAACAAATCCGTGCTGCGTCTGCTCAATCTTTTCTTTTCTAGGTGCCTCACTATTTCTTCTTTGATGACGGATTCTAGCATTTTTCCAACTACAGACGTTAAACTAACTGGCCTATAATTCTCTGCCTTTTGCCTGCTACCTTTTTTAAACAGCGGCATAACATTAGCCATTTTCCAATCTTCCGGCACTTCTCCGGAATCCAGTGAAGTTTGGTAAATAATCACTAAGGCATCTACTATCACCTCTGCCATTTCCTTCAGAACCCTGGGATGCATTCCATCCGGTCCCAGGGACTTGTCCACCATCAGTCCTGTTAGTCGATCAAGCACTACCTCTCTAATGACAGTAATCGCATTCAGGCCCTCAACTCCTACCATCCTTCTATCTTTAATATCCGGCAAACTACTCGCATCCTCCTCCGTGAAGACCGAGGCAAAGAACTTATTTAAGGCCTCCGCCATTTCCTCATCTCCCACCACTAAATCCCCCCTGTCATTAAGGAGGAAATTGCGAGGCATCTTGAAGGGAATTGCTTGATAGAGCAGACGCAGCACGGTTTCATTAAAGGGAAGTCGTGTCTGACAAATTTACTGGAGTTCTATGAGGACGTGTCTAGGGCAGTGGATAGAGGAGAGCCGGTGGATGTGGTCTTTCTAGATTTTCAGAAGGCGTTTGACAAAGTACCTCACAAGAGGTTATTGCAGAAGGTCGAGGGACATGGAGTTGGGGGTAGGGTGTTAGCGGGGATAGAGGATTGGTTGTCAAATAGGAGGCAGAGAGTGGGGGTCAACGGGTGCTATTCGGATTGGTGGATGGTGACTAGTGGAGTGCCCCAGGGGTCGGTGCTGGGGCCTCAGCTTTTTACCATTTATATAGATGATCTGGAGGAGGGAACCGAGTGTAGGGTGTTGAAATTTGCTGATGACACCAAGATTGGGGGAATGGCAAATTGTGCGGAGGGTGTGGAGAGTCTGCAGAAGGATCTAGATAGGCTGGGCGAATGGGCCAGGAAATGGCAAATGGAATTTAATGTTGGCAAGTGTGAAGTGGTCCACTTTGGTAGGAAGAATGGTAGGAAGGATTATTACTTACGTGGAGAAAAACTGCAGCAGGCGACGGTGCAGAGACACCTCGGGGTCCTTGTGCATGAGTCACAAAAACCCAGCTTGCAGGTGCAGCAGGTGGTCAGGAAGGCGAATGGGATGCTGGCCTTCATAGCGAGGGGGATTGAATATAAAAGTAGGGAGGTCTTGCTGCAGCTGTATAGGGCATTGGTGAGGCCGCAGCTGGAGTACTGTGTGCAGTACCTGCGCAAAGATATTTTGGCCTTGGAGGGGGTGCAGAGGAGGTTTACTAGGCTGATACCGGAGTTGAGGGGATTGAGCTATGAGGAGATGCTGAATAAACTAGGCTTGTACTCGTTAGAGTTTAGAAGAATGAGGGGAGATCTCATTGAGACGTATAAGATGATGAATGGGATGGATAGGATAGAGGTGGAGAGACTCTTCCCGCTCAAAAAAGACAGTAGGACTAGGGGGCACAGCCTCAAGATAAAGGGGGGGCGGTTTAGAACAGAGTTGAGGAGGAACTTCTTCACTCAAAGGGTGGTGAATCTCTGGAATTCTCTGCCCGTTGAAGTGGTGGAGGCTGCCTTGCTAAATATTTTTAAGACGCAGGTTGATGAGTTTTTGATAAGAGAGGGGATTAAGGATTATGGGGAGAGGGCGGGAAAGTGGAACTGAGCAGCGACAGATCAGCCATGACCTTATTGAATGGCGGGGCAGGCTCGAAGGGCTAGATGGCCTACTCCTGCTCCTATTTCTTATGTTCTCTCATCCTCCAAGGGTCCAACATTCACTCTAGCCAGCCTCCTCTTCTTTATATATTTGTAAAAACTCTTCCTGTCCTTTTTCATATTTAGTGCTAGTTTTGCTTCATACTCTATCCTTCCTTTCTTTATCAACTTCTTAGTCATTCTTTGATTTTTAAATCTCTCCCAATCCTCTAATCGCCCACTACTTTTAGCCACTGTAAACGCATCAGCTTTTCATTTAATACTCTCCTTTATTTCCTTCGATAACCACGGCTGATTATCCCTTCTCCTATATTCCTTCTGTACCATTGGAATATATTTCTTCTGAGCACCGAAAAAGAACTCCTTAAAGATCCTCCACTGTTCCTCAGCAGTCCTACCAACCAATCTGCGTCCCCAATCTACCAATTTGCCAATTCTTCTCTCATCCTATCATACTCCCCTCTGTTCAAACAGAGGACGCAGGGTCGGGACCCTACGTTTAATCCGGAGAAATGCGAGGTGATGCACTTTGGCCGGAATAATGTGGAGAGGAGTTATATAATAAAAGGTAGCATTATCGGAGTATAGATACGCAGAGAGACCTGGGGGTGCAGGTACACAAGTCCCTGAAGGTGTCGGTGCAGGTGCAGAATGTGATGAGGAAAGCGTATGGTATGTTAGCCTTCATAGGAAGGGGTATAGAATATAAGAGCAGGAGTCTGATGTTGCAGTTGTATAGAACATTGGTTAGGCCTCACCTGGAGTACTGCGTCCAGTTCTGGTCGCCGTACTACCGGAAGGTTGTAGAGATCCTGGAGAGAGTGCAGAGGAGATTTACCAGGATATTGCCTGGTATGGAAGGGCTGTCTTACGAGGAAAGATTGAACGCACTTGGGCTGTTTTCCCTTGAGAGACGTCGGCTGAGGGGGGATCTAATAGAGGTTTATAAGATTATGAAGGGGACAGATAGAGTAATTGGTGGTAAGCTTTTTCCACTATTAGAAATGGATAGAACGAGGGGTCATGGGCTTAGGGTGAGGGGGGGCTAGATATAAGACTAATATTAGAGGGCAGTTTTTCACACAAAGGGTAGTGGGGATGTGGAATGCACTGCCGAGTAAGGTGGTGGAAGCAGGCACGCTAGGGTTGTTCAAGAGTCACTTGAACAGCCACATGAGCGGTCTACATATAGGGGGATATAGCAGGCCTTACTAAACATTGTAGGCTGGGGATTCAGTTTTAGCCTCAGGGATATAGAGTCTTTTTAATAATGAATTTTTTGTCCACAGGCATTTAAGTCCAGTAAGGGGCATGCATGCGGCAGGTTGTGGTGGGCTGCTCTTGAATGTTGCTTTGGGAGTTGCCTACTGCTTCATGTCATTGGTGTGCGTAAACTGGACCATCTCGAGGGCAACATGACAGCTCAGAGACTATCTCTGTTGCTATGCGGACACATGGATTTGGGCCTGTGTCCGTGGGAGTTTGCGCGTTCTCCCCGTGGTTGCGTGGGTTTCCTCCGGGTACTCTGGTTTCCTCCCACATCCCAAAAATGTGCTTTTAGGCTGATTGATTGGGTAACAAACTGTCCCTATATTGGACCTCCCTGATCCTCACACATTAGGCATAGACTAAAATCATGAATAGGTCACTGACCATGGGACGGCAGCGCGGGCTCATTGGGCCGAAGGGCCTGTTTCCTGTGCTGTGTTGTTCTTTGTTCTCATCCTCCATCTGCATCAAAAACTCAACCATACAATGATCGCTCGTCCCAAGAGGATCCCTCACAACAAGATCCCTAATTCTTCCTGCCTCGTTGTGTTTATGAAGCACCTTCACTGTGAACATTAACCCAAGGTGCTTTGTAGGTAAAATTTTCAAAAAGAGGTTCCGAAGGGAAGTGGGCAGCACCATAGGAAAGGTATTGGCTAAGTGTTAAGTGACATTGGGCCAGAAACGTGAAGTAGTCAGTAGTGAGTGGGGAGAGGTTTAAGGGAGAGAGAGATTGGAATGGATGAAGGGGTACACAGATCAGCTCACAGCTGCAGTGCTTTCGCTCCCAAACCTGGCCAACAGAATTGGTAATGGATGGAATATAGAACATAGAACATAGTGGAGCTAAATTTCAACTCACCCATTCACCCATATCCACCCATTGTAACATGGAAAGTTTACTTTGTTTTAGCCTTAAGCAAAATTGCAACTAAGCCAGAACTTCAAAATAGCAACACACTCGAGCAATTATTGTTGAATAATGCCTTAAAGACAATGATCCATTTAATAACAGGCATGCATTTCTGACTAACAGTCACATGTTTCTCATCCAAAAAATGAGCAAACCAGCAAAGAAAATTCTGGAGGAGACTGAGATGTTATTTGCTTATTTGATTGATTTTTAAGGTCTTTATACAGATATCCAAAAATACAATTTCAAACAAGTGGGAGATTAAATATCCAAACGAAGGTTCTTTGCCAGTAACAGGACAGAAATTGAAATTCACATGGAGCTAAATGCAGAGAAGATACTAGTGCCATATTGCCCACCAGTTAAACCACCTCAACAACAGTCTGAAAGGGAACCCACTGTAGCAGGACAACTCATCACTCTTCAACAGACCCATGCCATCCCATTCCAATCCTCTCCAACAGACCCATTGCCAGCTCGTTCTCCTCTACAACAGACCCACTGCCAACCCAGCTCCATCCCTGCCAAAAGACCCACTGCCAACACAGCTCACTGCCAATACAGCTCACTCCCTGTCAAGAGACCCACCACCAGCCCATTTCCTTCCCTGTCAACAGACTACTGCCAGCCCATTGTCTTCCCCTCCAATAGACCCATTGCCAACCCATTTCCTACCCAAACAAGCGACTGCCAGCATATTCCTCTTCCCTTCACTAAATCCATTTCAAATGCATTGCCCTCCCTCCTACCAAACCCACTGCAAATTATTTCCCTCCCCTTCAACAGCTCACTGTCAATGCATTTCCCTCCCTTCCAACATACCCACACAAGCCACTCCTATCTCTTCCAGCAGGCTACTGTCAGTCCATTCTGCTCTCACTCCATCAAGCCTAGTTAGTGCCTGCCCATTCTCCTCCCCTGCAACACATCCACTGCCAGCCCCTTGTCCCTGCCCTCCACTGCCTCACTACTAGCCTATTATCTGTCCCAAACCCATAGATTGCCAATCTGTTCGCACTCTCAAGCCAGCTGGCAGAGTGCAAAAGGTTGATCACTTTTCACTGCCCCAGGCTAGCATATTGTAATGGAAGACCACGTGGTGCCTGCAGATTTTTGTTTTAATGTAACTGAGTTTTTTAGCTCTGTGCTGCTGACACAGTGCTGATATTATTCCAAAAGAGAAAATGTTGGAAAATCTCAGAAGGTCTGGCTGCATCTGTAAGGAGAGAAAAGAGCTGATGTTGATGGTAAATATTCGTCATGGAGTTCGGTTACGAGTGGTGTGCCTCAGGGATCTGTTTTGGGGCCACTGCTGTTTGTAATTTTTATTAATGATCTGGATGAGGGTATAGTTGGGTGGATTAGTAAGTTTGCTGATGACACCAAAGTCGGAGGTGTGGTAGATTGTGAGGAAGGGTGTCATAGTTTGCAGGGTGACTTAGAAAGGTTGCAGAGCTGGGCTGTGAGGTGGCGGATGGAGTTTAATGTGGAGAAGTGTGAGGTAATTCATTTCGGTAGGAATAACAGATGTGTTGAGTATAGGGCTAACGGGAGGACTTTGAATAGTGTGGAAGAGCAGAGGGATCTAGGTGTATGTGTACATAGATCCCTGAAAGTTGGGAATCAAGTAGATAAGGTTGTTAAGAAGGCATACGGTGTCTTGGCGTTTATTGGTAGGGGGATTGAATTTAGGAGTCGCAGCGTCATGATGCAACTGTACACAACTCTGGTGCGGCCACACTTGGAGTTTTGTGTGCAGTTCTGGTCCCCACATTACAGGAAGGATGTAGAGGCTTTGGAGAGGGTGCAGAGGAGGTTTACCAGGATGTTGCCTGGTATGTAGGGGAGATCCTATGAGGAGAGACTGAGAGATTTGGGGTTGTTTTCGCTGGAAAGAAGGCGGCGAAGAGGGGATCTCATTGAAACATATAAGATGATTAGAGGTTTAGACAGGGTAGATAGTGATAGCCTTTTTCCTAGGATGGAGAAAGCTAGCACGAGGGGGCACGACTTTAAATTAAGGGGGGGTAGTTATAGGACTGATGTCAGGGGTAGGTTCTTTACCCAGAGGGTGGTGAGGGACTGGAATGCCCTGCCAGCTGCAGTTGTAAATGCACCTAGTTTGGGGGCGTTTAAGAGATCTGTGGATAGGTTTATGGATGAAAAGGGATTGGTTTAGGCTAGTGGGTCATTGTTTTGTAACTGGTCGGCGCAACATCGTGGGCTGAAGGGCCTGTTCTGCGCTGTAATGTTCTATGTTCTATGTTTTGAGTCCAGATGATGCTTTGTTAAGGCTAAAAGGCACAGAAGGTGGGAGATATTTATACTGCAGGGTGAGGGAATGAAAGATGAGTCATAGCCACAGAAACCAGGAGAAACATAAGAAATAGGAGCAGGAGTAGGCCATCTAGCCCTTCGAGCTTGTCCCGCCACTCAATAAGATCATGGCTGATCTGTCGTGGCTCAGTTCCACTTTCTCGCCTTCTCCCCATAACCCTTAATCCCCTCTCTTATCAAAAACCCATCAACCCGCGTCTTAAAAATATTTAGTGAGGCAGCCTCCACTACTTCAACGGGCAGAGAATTCCAGAGATCCACCACCCTTTGAGTGAAGAAGTTCCTCCTCAACTCCGTTCTAAACCACCCCCCTTTTATCTTGAGGCTGTGCCCCCTAGTCCTACTGTCTTTTTTGAGCGGGAAGAGTCTCTCCACCTCTCTCCTGTCCATCCCATTCATCATCTTATACGTCTCAATGAGATCTCCCCTCATTCTTCTAAACTCTAACGAGTACAAGCCCAGTTTATTCAGCCTCTCCTCATAGCTCAACCCCCTCAACTCCGGTATCAGCCGAGTAAACCTCCTCTGCACTCCCTCCAAGGCCAAAATATCTGCGCAGTTGCGGCGCCCAAAACTGCACACTGTACTCCAGCTGCGGCCTCACCAATGCCCTATACAGCTGCAGCAAGACCTCCCTACTTTTATATTCAATCCCCCTCGCTATGAAGGCCAGCATCCCATTCGCTTTCCTGACCACCTGCTGTACTTGCAAGCTGGGTTTTTGCGACTCATGCACAAGGACCCCGAGGTCCCTCTGCACCGTCGCCTGCTGCAGTTTTTCGCCCCATGTCCTTCCTACCATTCTTCCTACCAAAGTGGACCACCTCACACTTGCCAACATTAAATTCCATTTGCCATTTCCTGGCCCATTCGCCCAGCCTATCTAGATCCTTCTGCAGACTCTCCACACCCTCCGCACAATTTGCCGTTCCCCCAATCTTGGTGTCATCAGCAAATTTCGACACCCTACACTCGGTTCCCTCCTCCAGATCATCTATATAAATGGTAAATAGCTGAGGCCCCAGCACCGACCCCTGGGGCACTCCACTAGTCACCATCCGCCAATCCGAATAGCACCCGTTGACCCCCACTCTCTGCCTCCTATTTGACAACCAATTCTCTATCCACTCTAACACCGTACCCCCAACTCCATGTCCCTCGACCTTCTGCAATAACCTCTTGAGGTACTTTGTCAAACGCCTTCTGAAAATCTAGAAAGACCACATCCACCGGCTCTCCTCTATCCACCGCCCTAGACACATCTTCATAGAACTCCAGTAAATTTGTCAGACGTGACTTCCCTTTAATGAAACCGTGCTGCGTCTGCTCTATCAAGCAATTCCCTTCAAGATGCCTCGCAATTTCCTCCTTAATGACAGATTCTAACATTTTACCTACCACAGACGTTAAACTAACCGGCCTATAATTCCCCGCCTTTTGCCTGGCACCCTTCTTAAACAACGGCGTAACATTAGCCGTTTTCCAATCATCCGGCACTTCCCTGGAATCCAGCGACGTCTGGAAAATAATCACCAAGGCATCCACTATCACCTCCGCCATTTCTTTCAGAACCCTCGGATGCATTCCATCCGGTCCTGGGGACTTGTCCACAATCAGTCCCTCCAGTTTGTCGAGCACCGCCTCTCTAGTAACAGTAATGTCATTAAGACCCTCCAGTCCTACCACCTTTCCATCGCTGACACCCGGCAAATTATTCACGTCCTCCTCCGTGAAGACAGAAACAAAAAAGTTATTCAATACCTTAGCCATATCCCCATCCCCTACCACTAGCTCCCCTTTCTCATCCTCTAAAGGACCAACATTCACCCTAGCCAGCCTCTTGCTTTTTATATGTTTATAAAAACTCTTGCTATCCTTTTTTATATTAAGCGCTAGCCCAGCTTCATAGTTTCTCCTACCCTTCTTTATCAACTTCTTTGTCAATCTTTGTTGGCATTTAAACCTCTCCCAATCCTCTTCTCGCCCACTACTCTTAGCTACTCTAAATTCCTCCGCTTTTAGTTTAACACTTTCCTTCACCTCCTTCGTTATCCACGGCTTATTACCTCTCCTCCTTCTATCCTTTTTGACCATCGGAATAAATTTCTGCTGAGCACCAAGAAAGATCTCCTTAAAGATCCTCCACTGCTCCTCAACAGACCCTCCCTCCAACGTGCTCCCGCAGTCCACATTCGCCAATTCTTCTCTCATCCTACCGTACTCCCCTCTATTCAAACAAAGGACGCGTGTCCAGGAACCCACTTTCTCCTCCTCCATCTGCACCAGAAACTCCACCATAGAACATAGAACATAGAACATTACAGCACAGAACAGGCCCTTCGGCCCACGATGTTGCGCTGACCAGTTACAAAACAATGACCCACTAGCCTAAACCAATCCCTTTTCATCCATAAACCTATCCACAGATCTTTTAAACGCCCCCAAACTAGGTGCATTTACAACTGCAGCTGGCAGGGCATTCCAGTCCCTCACCACCCTCTGGGTAAAGAACCTACCCCTGACATCTGTCCTATAACTACCCCCCTTAATTTAAAATCGTGCCCCCTCGTGCTAGCTTTCTCCATCCTAGGAAAAAGGCTATCACTATCTACCCTGTCTAAACCTCTAATCATCTTATATGTTTCAATGAGATCCCCTCTTAGCCGCCTTCTTTCCAGCGAAAACAACCCCAAATCTCTCAATCTCTCCTCATAGGATCTCCCCTCCATACCAGGCAACATCCTGGTAAACCTCCTCTGCACCCTCTCCAAAGCCTCCACATCCTTCCTGTAATGTGGGGACCAGAACTGCACACAAAACTCCAAGTGCGGCCGCACCAGAGATGTGTACAGTTGCATCATGACGCTGCGACTCCTAAATTCAATCCCCCTACCAATAAACGCCAAAACTCCGTATGCCTTCTTAACAACCTTATCCACTTGATTCCCAACTTTCAGGGATCTATGTACACATACACCTAGATCCCTCTGCTCCTCCACACTATTCAAAGTCCTCCCGTTAGCCCTGTACTCAACACATCTATTATTCCTACCGAAATGAATTACCTCACACTTCTCCACATTAAATTCCATCCGCCACCTCTCAGCCCAGCTCTGCAACCTATCTAAGTCATCCTGCAAACTATGACACCCTTCCTCACAATCTACCACACCTCCTACTTTGGTGTCATCAGCAAACTTACTAATCCACCCAACTATACCCTCATCCAGATCATTAATAAAAATTACAAACAGCAGTGGCCCCAAAACAGATCCCTGAGGCACACCACTTGTAACCGAACTCCATGACGAATATTTCCCATCAACCACCACTCTCTGTCTCCTATCTGCTAGCCAATTCCTGATCCAATTACCTAGATCACCCCCAATCCCATACATCTGCATTTTCTGCAGAAGCCTACCATGGTGAACCTTATCAAACGCCTTGCTAAAATCCATATACACCACATCAACTGCCTTACCCCTATCCACCTCTTTGGTCACTTTCTCAAAGAACTCGATAAGGTTAGTAAGGCATGACCTACCCGCTACAAAACCATGCTGACTGTCTCTAATCAACTCATTACTTTCCAAATAACTATAAATCCTGTCTCTAATAATCCTTTCCAAAACCTTACCCACCACAGAAGTAAGACTCACCGGTCTATAATTCCCAGGGAAGTCCCTTCTCCCCTTCTTAAACAATGGGACAACATTTGCTGTCCTCCAATCTTCTGGTACTATACCAGAGACTAACAACGACCTGAAGATCAGAGCCAGAGGCTCCGCAATCACCCCTCTTGCCTCCCAAAGAATCCTAGGGTAAATCCCATTCGGACCAGGGGACTTATCTATTTTCAAACCCTCTAAAATATCCAGCACATCCCCCGTATCAACTGCAATACTATCTATTTTACACCCCTGCACCCCAGTGTCCTCCTCAGCTACATTCATGTCCCCTTGCGTGAACACCGAAGAGAAATGTTGGTTCAACGCCTCTCCAATCTCCTCCGGTTCCACACACAACTTCCCTCTACTGTCTGTAACTGGCCCTAATCTTGTCCTAACCAACCTTCTGTTCTTGACATACCTGTAAAACGCCTTAGGGTTCTCCTTAATCCTATCAGCCAAAATCATCTCATGTCCTCTTTTAGCCCTTCTTAACTCCCTCTTCAACTCCCTCCTAGCCAATCTAAAACTTTCTAATGCACTACCTGAGCCCTCAAGCCTCATCCGAACATAAGCCTCCTTTTTCTTCCTAACCAACGAATCAACTTTTTTGGTGCACCACGGTTCCCTGGGCCTACCAAATCCTCCTTGCCTGACAGGGATATACTTATCACAGACCCGCAATAGCTGCTCCTTGAAAAATCTCCACATCTCGGATGTTCCCAGTCCCTGTAATCTCCCATTCCAACCAATGCTTCCTAATTCTCTCCTAATCGCCTCATAATTACCCTTCCCCCAGCTGAAACTACTGACCCGAGGTTCATGCCTATCCCTTTCCATCACTAAGGTGAACGTAATCGAATTGTGATCACTATCCCCAAACTGTACACCAACTTCCAAGTCTAGCACCTGGTCTGGCTCATTACCGAGCACCAAATCCAATATAGCCTCACCTCTCGTCGGCCTATCTACATACTGAGTCAAAAAACCTTCTTGCACACTTTGAACAAAAACTGACCCCTCTAACGAGCCAGAGCTGTAGCAATTCCAATCTACATGAGTAAAGTTAAAGTCCCCCATAACAATTACCCTATTACTTTCACTCCTAACAAGGATCGTCTCCGCAATCCTTTCCTCAACTTCTCTAGAACTTTTTGGAGGTCTATAAAAGACTCCCAACAGGGTGACCTCTCCTCTCCTATTTCTAATCTCCGCCCATACTACCTCAACAGACAAGTCCTCATCAAAGTTCCTCTCTGACACTGAGATACAGTCCTTGACCAATAATGCTACCCCACCCCCCCTTCTACCTCCTTGTCTACTCCGATTAAAGCATTTGTACCCCGGGACCTGCAACATCCATTCCTGACCCTGACCATACAATGATCACTCTCCCCAAGAGGATCCTTCACCACAAGGTCCCTAATTCTACCCGCCTCATTACATAGCACCAGATCCAAGATGGCTTGCTCCCTTGTCGGCTCCAACACACACTGTTCGAGGAAACTATCCCGGCAGCATTCCAAGAACTCCTCCTCGAGCCCCCCGCGTCCAACATGGGTCAACCAATCAATAGACCAACCAAACGACTGCTAATGGCAGTCCACAGAGAGAATAAAGGGTGTGAATGGCCAAATGGCAGAGAAACTGTAAGCTGTGACAGATAAAAATGTACGGGGAGGGGAGGGGAGGGCAAAAAAAGATGGGACAAAGATAAAATGTAGAAAAGGGGAAGCAGTGCGGGGGAAAAGGTAAGGGAAGGGGAAAACGTAGGGGGAAAGAGTGGGGGAGGAGAAAAATGAAGAAAGACAATAAAGAAATAAAAGGTAGAGAACAGTAAGAAAAATTAATAGAATGAAAACAAAAGGGGGCCGAGGTGGGATAGAGCAAATCATCTGAAGTTGTCGAATTCGATGTTGAGACTGGGAGGCTGTAAAGTGCCTAGCCCGAAGATGAGATACTATTCCTCTAGTTTGCATTGAGTTTCACTGGAACATTGCAGCAAGTAAGACAGACACTTCCCCCACCATCTTCATCTGTCACAGCTTACAACTTCTTTGTCGTTTGGCCATTCACACCCTTTATTCTCTCTGTGAACAGCCATTAGCAGTATTTTCCCCTGGTTTCTGTGGCTTTGACTCATCTTTCAGTCCCTTCCCTGCAGTATAAATATCTCCCACTTTCTGTGCCTTTTAGCTTTGAGAAAGGGTCATCTGGACTTGAAACATCAGCTCTTTTCTCTCCTTACAGATGCAGCCAGACCTGCTGAGACTTTCCAGCATTTTCTCTTTTAATTTCAGATTCCAGCATCTGCAATAACTTGCTTTTATCCAGTGCTGATATTATTGTCTGATTTGTGACTGAGTTGAAAATCTCCCCACTTGCCTTTCATCAGATTTTACAAATTGTCCGCTTCAGCATGGGAAATGGGGGAAAATAATTTTGTTTCTGGCTTTCTGCACGTTTTTGATGGTTAAAATCATTTCAAAATTTATTCAAAGATCATTTTTATTAAGATTGATTCCATTGTTTGACTAAAAATGAATTTGGAATTAATTTTAGCAATGTTTTACTGGCTGCGAGAAAATCTTGGACTTTGGTTTGTATTGCTACACCTGACCATTTTCTTGTACAGGATAAACTCAGTTTCAATTTGATGGATCAACTGAGAAAATTTGTATGAATTAGAAATACATCTGCTTCTCTCTAACTGTCCTCTCCAGCCTGCAATAGGAATTACCAGAATGCAGGTACCATCAGTATAAACATCAGAGGAAGTGGACAGCAGGCCAACTAACCCACAATGATTACTAAAATCAGTGAATGAAGCAAACATATCACACTGAGGAATTTAACATGACAGTTAAAAAATACATCCAAAATGATAAAAGCGAAAAGAGTAAAGACAAATAGATGGTTGCAATTGGTTCATACATCAAATTTGAGTTAATGTGAATACAAAATAGCACTGGATAATAGAGTGTGAGAAGAGACACAGAATTCAAATTAGTCAGAGGTAAGAGTTGGAAAATGGGACAGGATTGAGATTGCGTGGTGGAGGAGTGAGTGGAAGGGTTGCAGTAATTAAAGGGAGTGGGGGGGAGTGAGCAGAAATGCGAGATTATCTTTTTATTTATTCATTTATGGGCTACGAGCATCATGGGCAGCGTTTATTGTCCATGCCTAATCACCCTCAAGAAGAGCTATTTTCTTGAACCTCTGCAGTCTATATAGTGTAGGCACACACTCAGTATGAAGTAGAAATGGTCTAGAGCTTCAAGTTTTCAGGTGTCCAGATCTCGCCCCCACCCCCCACCCCCACCAAGCCAACAATGCCCCTACTTTCTCAGAAGACTAAGGAATATGACTTTCACCAACTTTTACAGATGCATCATAGAAAGCATTTTTTGTAGTTGTGTCAGACTTAGTAGGCTCCTACTCTGTCCAAGACTGCAAGAAACTACAAAGGGTCGTGAATGAAGCCCAGTCCATCACTCAGACCAGTCTCCCATCCACTGACACTGCCTATGCTTCCTGCTGCCTTGGCAAAGCAGCCAGCCTAATTAAGGACTCCTTGCACCCCAGACATTCTCTCTTTCACCTTCTTCCGTCAGGAAAAAGTTGTAAAAATCTGAGGACACGTACCAACTGACTCAAGAACAGCTTCTTCCCTGCTGCCACCAGACTTTTGAATGGAACTACCTTACATTAAGTTGATCTTTCTCTGACCCTAGCTATAACTGTAACACTACATTCTGCACTCTCTTCTTTCCATCTGTATGAACAGTATGCAAGAAATAATACCTTTCACTGTATACCGATACATCTGACAATAATAAATCAAATCAAATTCAAAATCAAAATCAGTGCTATTAGGGAGGACGTTCCAGGATTTTGACGGAGAAGGAATGACAATAAATTCCAAAGGAGTTCCTACAATAATGTCCTGGGTCGGAGATGACTGACCTACAACCACCACAATCATTTTTCTTTGTGCCTGGTACGACTCCAGTCAGGGTTTTCCCCCTAATTCTCAACGACTCCACTTTTACTAGGGCTCCTTGATGCTACACTCGGTCAAATGTTGCCTTGATGTCAAGGGCTGTTGCTCTCACCTCACTTCGGAAATTCAGCTCTATTGTCCATATTTGAATTAAGGCTGTAACGAGGTCAGGAGCTGAGTCACCCTCGCAAAACTCAGTGAGCAGGTTATTGCTGAGAAGGTGCCGCTTGTTAATGCTGTTGAAGACCCTTTCCATCATTTTACTGAGAGTCAAAAGTAGACTGATGGGTGGCAATTGGCTGGGTTGGAGTTGTCCTGCTTTCTCTGAACAGGACATATGTAGGCTACTTTCCACATTGCTAAGTAGATGCCAGTGTTGTAGCTGTACTGCAATAGCTTGGATAGAGGAGTGCAAGTTCTGGAGTACAAGTCTTCAGTACTATTGCCAGAATGTTGTCAGGCTTATATTTGCAGTATCCAGTGTCTTCAGCTGTTTCTTGCTATCGTGTGTAATGAACTGAAGACTGGGTCAGAGAGCAGGAGTACCTGAGGGAATGGGTCAGAGAGCAGGAGTACCTGAGGGAGTGGGTCAGAGAGCAGGAGTACCTGAGGGACTGGGTCAGAGAGCAGGAGTACCTGAGGGACTGGGTCAGAGAACAGGAGTACCCGAGGGAGTGAGTCAGAGAGCAGGAGTACCTGAGGGAGTGAGTCAGAGAGCAGGAGTACCCGAGGGACTGGGTCAGAGAGCAGAAGTACCTGAGGAAGATGAAAGATAGTGAATAGGAGTGCAAGAGAGAGGCAATTCAAACCGGAAGATCAGTTTTACATTAGGAACTTTGGTAGTAACCAGAGATGGTTACCAGGAATAATTTTAAGCCAAAGTGGTCCAGTATCTTGGGTCAGGAGACTTTGAAACAGAAGAATTGTTTGCAAACACCAAGCCCACGTCAGTTTACGATATATGACCTAGGGTCAGGAGAAGTCTGAGTCAGTAAGCATCACTGACAATATGGCAATACTGCTGAGGTCATTCACCAGGAAGTTGTTCCTGAGGTTCTGGGTTTGCCAGTTGACTCTGCTGGGGGATCAGAAGAGGAACGTTCAGGTACAGATTCTCAACATACTTTTGAGTACGATTTCAGATCAAATTTTCAAGATTCTATGTGCCAATGTGTAGATCGCAACATAACTACAAAGCTCCTGACAGACTCTTGTATAGTTAAGACATTACTTTGGTTGTATTTCAGTCCTGGAGGAGGATTGCAATTTAACTGGGGAAAAGTGTTTGTGTGTCAGTTTGAATATATTGTTTTCTGATGTAACTATTTTATTTGGTCTGTTGAGTGTTTGAAGAATGTGTGGCTTTTTGGGAGGGCTTTTCAGTTAGTACAAGGGTGTTCTGCAAGCAAAACCTATTTTCTGTGCTTCTGTTTTCATAGATATTACTGTTTACCAAGTTTTACTATTCATAATCTTCATTTTATAATAGAAAAGTTATTCCTTTGATAACAAATTCAACTACATGTATTGTGGGTTCAGTAGGAGCTATTATTCCCCTGCACCTTGAGCTCTTTCAGAGAGAGGGCATAGGGACAGAGAGCTGTATGGAGGCAGGACTGGGAAATGAGATAATGGTCCCCACCAGGCTTCTTACCTCTCCCTTATATCGCAGAAAATCACAGAATTCCTACAATGCAGAAGGAGACTATTGAGTCTGCATCAACGACAATCCCTCCCTATCTCCATAACCCCACATATTTACCTTGCTAATCTCTATCCCCTTAGAGCACAGCTAAGATCAACAACCTTTTTTTAATTCTATAGCGTACATTTAAAGGCAGGTGTGGTAGTGTGCACCTCTTTAAGAGGCAAGCCCTCAGGTGGTCACATGGCTCATTTGGCTGATCAGGCCAGAGTGCGCGAACTCTGGAGCCCAGTGCAGATTTTCCTTGCCAGTTAGGAGTCAGAGGTTGTCCCCTACGACAGTTTTTATTTCACTGTCTGCACATACTTACTTACCATAATAAACCATTTGTTCATTAATCTGCTGAGTGATTGCTCGTCTTTGCAAGATACCACATTGAGCGATGAGGATCAATTGAAATGCTTTCCTACTGATGCAGAAATTGTGAGGAGATCATTGTTTTTGAAACAAATTTGTTCAGCAGTGCCAAAGTGCCCCTTTTTGGAAAAGTTGAGACAGGGCAGAAAAATGTTGATTCAAACATAGAGTATTGGGGGCAGTGTATCAACAGCCTTCACTTTTTTTAAAAAAAGACAATGAAATGGGATGAGGAGAGATAGAAGAGGGAAGAGAGGGGCCAGCAAGGGGCAGGGGCGCCAGGACCCCGGGGCAGGGCTACGGGTGCCACGGGGGACCAAGGCCGCAGGGCAGGGGCCTGGAGTGACGTGGCTAGGTAAGCATGCGGGGTAAGCATGCGCGGCCAGGTGGGGCAGGGTGGCTGGGCGGGACGGGTTGAGGGGGTGCGTCTGAGGGAGGGAAAAGCAGCAGATAATACTATTATCCGCCTGCCACCAGCGTTCCACTCTATGACCTGAAAGGGTGCCTGACTACTTCAGATGCTCCAACTCCAAAACTGCAGAATTAGTTAAGGGACATTATCACCTGACGTCCTCAGTGAAAATACAGTGACACAAATTTAATTCAACAAGAGCAGAGGTGTGTGTGTGTGTGTGTGTGTGGCCGGTGGGGACGGGTGGGTGGTGGTGGTGTGTGTGTGTGTGTGTGGCCGGTGGGGGCGGGTGGGGGGTGGTGCTGTGTGTGTGTGGCCGGTGGGGGCCGGTGGGGGCGGGTGGGGGGTGGTGGTGGTGTGTGTGTGTGTGTGTGGCCGGTGGGGGCGGGTGGAGGGTGGTGCTGTGTGTGTGTGGCCGGTGGGGGCCGGTGGGGGCGGGTGGGGGGTGGTGCTGTGTGTGTGTGGCCGGTGGGGGCCGGTGGGGGCGGGTGGGGGGTGGTGGTGGTGTGTGTGTGTGTGTGTGTGGCCGGTGGGGGCGGGTGGAGGGTGGTGCTGTGTGTGTGTGGCCGGTGGGGGCCGGTGGGGGCGGGTGGGGGGTGGTGGTGGTGTGTGTGTGTGGCCGGTGGGGGCCGGTGGGTGGTGGTGGTGGTGTGTGTGTGTGTGTGTGTGTGTGGCCGGTGGGGGCCGGTGGGGGGTGGTGGTGGTGTGTGTGTGTGTGTGTGTGTGGCCGGTGGGGGCCGGTGGGGGGTGGTGGTGGTGTGTGTGTGTGTATGTGTGTGGCCGGTGGGGGCGGGTGGGTGGGTGGTGGTGGTGGGGTGTGTGTGTGTGTGTGGCTGGTGGGGGCTGGTGGGGGGGGGTGTGTGTGTGTGTGTGTGTGTCGCACAAGCTAAAGAAAGCACCAAAAAGGGGGGCAATGGTGCCAGAGAGCATACAAACTGGTGATCTCCAACAGGTTTGGCGAGAAGCCTCTGGTAGTCAAGACACCAGAGAGGAGGACGCAGGACGTAAAGAACAGAGAGGTTCGAGCAAAAGAAAAGTGCAGAGTTGTCGGGAATTTGATCCACAGACCAGGAGCATTGGGATACTGGAGTAGGGGAGATCATCCTCAGGAGAGATGTAAATTCTGGAAAGCTCTAAGTTATTCCTGCAATAGGAGGGGCACTAAGGAGTAAATACAAGACTAAGCAGAGCCTACAGGAGTGGGGATAGGGGCAAAAAAATTTCCAACTCTCGTACACAGAATTGAGAGTAACACTCTAAACGATTCTTAAGTATACAGGTTAAGTAACATTAAGGTGGACAAAATGACTCCAATTACGATTGTGCTGATTGTAAATGGCCAGCCTCTCAGAATGGAGGGGACACGAGTGCTTCCGCTACACTTGTTGGAGAACAAGTGCATCATTATTTACAAGGTGCGGTTCAGCCCCTAAAGTTAAGCACGACGGTCAGGCTAACAACATATATTGGGGAAGCTATAAGGATCTTAGGAATAGCAACAGCACTCAGTCAGCTCAGGTCAGAAGTGGGGATGTTCACCAATGATCGCACAATGTTCAACACCAGTCGTGACTCCTCAGATACCGAAGCAGTCCATGTTCTAATGCAACAAGATCTGGATATTATCCAGGCTTGAGCTGACAAGTGCAAATAATATTCGTGCCACGCAAATGCCAGGCAATGACCATCACCAATAAGAGGCATTCTAACCACTGCCCTTTGACATTCAATGGTGTAATCATCACTGAATCCTCCATTGTCAACATCCTTGGGGATACTATTGACCAGAAACTCACTGGACTCACCAAGTAAACATAGTGGCTACAAGAGCAAGTCAGAGGCTAGGAATACTGTGGAGAGTAACTCACCTCCCAACTCCCCAAAGCCTATCCACCATCTCCAAGGCACAAGTCAGGAGTGAGCCATGATCTTATTGAATGGCGGGGCAGGCTCGAAGGGCCAGATGGCCTACTCCTGCTCCTGTTTCTTATGTTCTTATGTTCTCCACACTTGCTTGGATGTGTGCAACTCCAACAATACTCAAGAAACTAGACACTCTCCAGGACAAAACAGCCCGCTTGATTAGCGCCACATCGACAAACATTCAATCCTTCCACCACTAACACTCAGTTGCAGCAGTGTGTACTATCTACGAGATGCACTGCAGCAATTCAAAGGTCCTTAGAATGTAGTGTTACAGCCATTGCTAGAGTGTAGAGAGAGATCAACTTAATGTGAGATAGATCCATTCAAAAGTTTGATGGTAGCAGGGAAGAAGCTGTTTTTGAGTCGGTTGGTTTGTGTCCTCAGACTTTTATCTTTTTCCTGATGGAAGGAGGTGGAAGAGAGAATGTCCGGGTGCATGGGGTCCTGAATTATGCCGGCTGTTTTGCCAAGGCAGCAGGAAGTGTAGGCATTGTCATGGGTAGGAGGCTGGTTTGAGTGATGGACTGGGTTTCCTTCAAGACCCTGTGTAGTTTTTTGTAGTCTTGGATAGAGCAGCAGCCATACCAAGCTGTGGTACAATCAGAAAGAATGCTTTCTATGGTGCATCTTTAAAAGTTGGAAAGTGTCGTAGCAGACATGCCAAATTTCCTTAGTCTTCTGAGATTAAGCTGCCATAGACTGAGTGAGTGAGGGTCCAACACTGGGCTCTCCTGCGAGAAGCCTATGAGTATGTTTTTCAATATAGGCTGGGCACACATCTTTCACATGCAGATGCTTTCAGCTGCTTTCCCCATACCCCCCCCTGTTGGTACCACAGGAAATTGTTCTTGCTCCTTTTTAATCAATACATTGTCTATGTCGGCGTGAGAGATTATGTCTTAAACCCAGTAAGATCCCATCTTATCGAGTTAAACATGCGGTCCTCTTTGACTAGCATTATGGTAACAGGTCTGAGCAACTAAGGCTCTTACAAATAAGAAAAGACGAGCTAAGTTGTGAGGATGGTGTATTGTTATAGGGAGCAAGGCTGGTTTTCCCACTCTCGCTGAAAGTTATTGCTACAAGGGTTACATTGTGCCCATCCTGGGGTGACAAAGATGAAGATGCTCACACAAAGTATGTGTGGTGGCTTGAGATAGATACCAATATAGAGAAGCTGGTCAAAATGGGACCAATGTCAAATGCAGCAAAAATTGCCATCTGTGGCTCTAATGCATCTTTGGGATTGGCCAGGTCAACCATGGGTGCAACTACATGTGATTTTGCAGGCATATTTATGGGCACCATGCTCCTGCTCATAACAGATGTGCACTCCAAATCATGAATCCCTACAGTGTAGGAGGCGGCAATTTGGCTCATCAAGTCTGTACCGACTCTTCAACAGAGCTTCCCACCCAGGCCCTATCCTCATAACCCCACATATTCATTCTGCTAATCTCCCTAACCTACACATTAGGACATTAAGTGGCAAGTTAGCATGGCCAATCCACATCTTTGGACTATCCTGCTTCAAGTGGGCTGGCAGAGAGAGCCGTCCAAACATTCAAAGCCACCATGAAGAAAGAGTCATCAGCCAAAGAATCTACAAACCAAACTGGCTCGTTTCCTGATTGTCAATGGAACAGCACCTCATCATCACAAGTATTACACCTGCTGAGTTCTAATGGGCAGACGTATTAGAACAAGCTGGATCTTGCAGGAAAGGTGGAGGCAAAAGTGAATGCAAAAAAAGAAGCATCATGCCGTGACAAAAACGGAGAAGGTATTTGAGGTGGATGACTTGGTATACATAAAGAATTATGATGCAGGTCCAAACTGGATTTCTGGAACAGTTGTGGCCAGAACAGGCCCAATGTTGCATAAAATAGTTGTACAAAGAAAGAGGGTAATGAAACACCCAGACCACTTGAGGAGGAGAGAATTGCACACAGAACCAGTGGGGCAGTCTGCCCCTAGTATGCCTGTCAGTAATACTGCTCCAGAAGAAAGTGATGCAGCAGCAAACTACCCCAAGGAAGAGCCAAGTCATATTCCAGTGGGAACTGGAGCCATTATCTGCACTGAAGCATCTTTGCAAGTCGAGAATCCATCCGTTGAGGTTCAATTGAAGTTACCTCTACTGCCAGAGCACCCTCTAGTGAATTATGATACTCCCAAAGGTTCAGGAAGTTCTGGACTGATCTACCTTAAGAGACTGTGTTTGAGATCTGTTATACAATAGTGCAGATAGTTTGATTGTTATTGAAATGTGTTAATCGCGAACTTAAAGGGGGAGGGATGTGGTAGAGTATCCCCAGGTCTCAGAAAGTCAGGTGACAAGTTTGGCCAATTGGGCCATAGTATGCGAATCCTGGAGCTAAGCATGGACTTTCCTTGCTAGTTAGGAGACTGTAGTCGTGGAGTATGGTAGTCTATATATCATTGTCTGCACACAATTATTTGCCTTAATAAACCATTCATTTTGTAATATACTTGGTAGTCACCTATCTTTGCAGGAATAACAATTTGATTCTGTGCCCTGTTTGTGTCTCAGCTGAAACATCATACCAGGAACACAGGTGCACAAAAGAGAAAATGCTGGAAAATCTTAGCAGGTTTGGTAGCATCCATAAGGACAGAAAAGAGCTGAAAGTACAGGGAAATTGCACTCATCAGTCACTACATTAATACAAGAAAATTAAAAAGTTTCATGTCAAAGGCTCTGAATTTATTACTTCTTTCATCTCGAGAACTTATAAAGGCATGCAATAAAAAGGTTTTAGTTTTGAATTATAATGCGATTTTGTAAACCATGTGTTTCTCCTGGGAGTCTTGTCAAACAAGTTCTACAGATACAATTCAAGAGGAAGCCTGCCCTGCATATTGCTGCAGATATAAAATCTGCACTTACAAAGCAGAAATAATGCAGCCAATTCAAATCAAGGAGAACCCTAAGTACTAAAACTTCATTTACAGAGCCAATTCTCATAAACAAGCATTACTTACCAAGACATCATTCTCCTCCTGTCTCAACTTTTTTTATTCATTGAAGGGCCATGGGTATCATTAGCTGGCCAGCATATATTGCCCATCCCTAGTTGCGCTTAAGAAGGTGGTGGTGAGTCGCCTTCTTGAATTGCTGCAGTCTATGTTCTGTGGGTTGATCCACAGCGCTGTTAGGGAAGGAATTCCAGGATTTTGACCCAGTGACGGCAGAGGAATGGTGATATATTTCCAAATCAGGACGATGAGTGGCATGGAGGGGAACTTGCAGGTGATGTGTTCCCACATATCTGCAGCCCTTGTCTTCTAGATTGTAGTGGTCGTGTGTTTGGAAGGTGCTGTCTAAGGATCTTTGGCAAATTGCTGCAGTGCGTCTTGTAGATAGTACACACTGCTGCTACTGAACGTCTGTGGCTGAGGAATTGAATGTTTGTAGGTGTAGTGCCAATCAAGAGGGCTGCTTTGTCCTGGATGGTGGCAAGCTTCTTGATGTTGTTGGAGCTGCACCCATCCAGGCAAGTGGGGAGTATTCCATCACACTCCTCACTTGTGTCTTGTTCTGGATAGGTTCTGGAGAATCAGGAGGTGAGTTACTCGCCACAGTATTTCTTACCTCTGACCTACTCTTATCGCCACTGTGTTACTATGGTGAGTTCAGTTGAGTTTCTCGTCAATAGTAACCGCAAGGATGTTGGCAGTGATGGATTCAGTAATACTACTGAATGTCAAGGTGTGGTTGTTAGAGTGTCTCTTATTAGTAATGATAAGAACATAAGAACGTAAGAAATAGGAGCAGGAGTAGGCCATCTAGCCCTTCAAGCCTGCCCCGCCATTCAATAAGATCATGGCTGATCTGTCGTGGCTCAGTTCCACTTTCCCACCCTCTCCCCATAACCCTTAATCCCCTTGCCTATCAAAAACCTATCTACCCGCGTCTTAAATATATTTAGCGAGGCAGCCTCTACCACTTCAATGGGCAGAGAATTCCAGAGATTCACCACCCTTTGAGTGAAGAAGTTCCTCCTCAACTCCGTTCTAAACTGCCCTCTCACCCCTTATCTTGATGCTGTGCCCTCTCGTCCCTTTCTGTGCGGGAAGAGCCTCTCCACCTCTATCCTATCCATCCCATTTATCATCTTATATGTCTCAATGAGATCTCCCCTCATTCTTCTAAACTCTAACGAGTACAAGCCTAGTTTATTCAGTCTCTCCTCATAGTTCAACCCCCTCAACTCCGGTATCAGCCTAGTAAACCTCCTCTGCGCTCCCTCCAAGGCCAAAATATCCTTGCGTAAGTGCAGGGACCAAAACTGCACACAGTACTCCAGCTGCGGCCTCACCAGTGCCCTGTACAGTTGCAGCAAGACCTCCCTACTTTTATATTCAATTCCCCTCGCTATGAAGGCCAGCATCCCATTAGCCTTCCTGACCACCTGCTGCACCTGCAAGCTGGGTTTTTGCGACTCATGCACAAGGACCCCCAGGTCCCTCTGCACCGTTGCATGCTGCAGTTTTTCGCCATGTAAGTAATAGTCCTTCCCACCATTATTCCTACCAAAGTGGACAACTTCACACTTGCTAACATTAAATTCCATTTGCCAGTTCCTGGCCCATTTGCCCAGCCTACCTAGATCCTTCTGCAGACTTTCCACACCCTCCGCGAATTTGCCTTTCCCCCAATCTTGGTGTCATCAGCAAATTTCGACACCATACACTCGGTTCCCTCCTCCAGATCATCTATATAAATGGTAAATAGCTGAGGCCCCAGCACCGACCCCTGGGGCACCCCACTAGTCACCAACCGCCAATCCGAATAGCACCCATTGACCCCCACTCTCTGCCTCCTATTTGACAGCCAATCCCCTATCCAAGCTAACACCCTACCCCCAACTGCATGTCCCCTAACCTTCTGTAATAACCTCTTGTGCGGCACCTTATCAAACCTTATCAACCCCCTAACCTTCTGTAATAACCTCTTGTGCGGTACCTTATCAAACCTTACCAGCCTTGTGCGGCACCTTATCAAATGATCATTGCCTGGCATTTATGTAGCACGATCCTTTTTCCCAGGGTAGAAACGACAATCACAAGGGGGCACAAGTTCAAGGCAAGGAGTGGAGGGGAAGGTTCAGTAGAGATGTGCGGGTGAAGCATTTTTTATACAGACAGTGGTGGGGCTTGGAATGCACTGCCAAGCGAGGCAGATATGTTAGCGACATTTAACACTTCAGCAGTCAAGATCATTGAGTCTCTGATCTTTGGTAAGCGTTCTTCAAGTGCGGCCTTCAAGACACATGACCACGCAGAATCACCAAGCAGAAACTGATACCCAGGTTCCGCACACGAGGACGGCCTCAACTGGGATCTTGGGTTCATGTCATATTATCTGTAACCCCCATGCCTGGCTTGCAAAATATCACTAACTGCCCTGGTGAGACAATTCATTTCTTTTTAACCTGTGCTTAACCCTCTCTCCAATCACATTGTCTGCACCTGTGGAGACTTGATTACCTGTTAAAATTCAACCATTATCTTGTAATTGAGTTTGTATCTATATATACCCTGTTTGTGAAACAAATCCTGATGAAGGAGCAACGCTCCAAAAGCTTGTGCTACAGATAAACTTGTTGGACTTTAGTCTGGTGTTGAGAGACTACTTACAGTGACATTTAAGTTTTTTCTAGATAGGCTCATGAATAGGTGGAGTATAGAGGGATACAGGCGGTTAGTCTATTGAGGACAACATGATTGGTGCAGGCTTGGTGGACCAAATGGCTTGTTCCTGTGCTTTACTGTTCTTCAAATGTTACTTGCCATTTGTTAGCCCAAGCCTAGATCTTGCTGCATGTGGACATAGATTGCTTCAGTATCTGAGGAGTCATGAATGGTGCTGAACATTGGCAATCATTGGGAACATCCCTACTTCCAACCTTATGACAGGGAGGAGGTCATTGATGAAGCAGCTGAAGATGATTGGGTCTAAGACACTATCCGGAGGGACCCTCTGTCTTCTGTTATCAAGCCAAATTTGTATCCAATTGGCTACCTTACCCTGGAACCCGTAAGATTTAACCTTACGCAACGACATACCATGTCTTGCCAAAGGCTTTGCTAAAGTCCATGTAAACAACATTCCTCATCTCTCTCAGTTACCCTTCAAAAAATTCCTGTAGTGATATCCTGGGGCTGAGATGACTGATTCTCCACAAACACAACCATCTTCCTATGTGCCAGGATGACTCCAACCAGCTGAGAGATTGCCCTGATACCCATTGATTCCAGTTTGGCTCGGGCTCCTTAACGCCACACTCAATTGAATGCGGCCTTGATGTCAAGAGCTGTCACTCTCACCTCACCTCTGGAATTTAGTTCATTCATCCATGTTCGAACCAAGGCTATATTGAGGTCAGGAGGTGAGCAACCCTGACGAAACACAAACTGGACATCACTGAGCAGGTTTTTGCTCAGCAGGTATTGCTTGATAGCATGTTGATGACATGATGACTTGAAATCAAAAATATCATTGTTAAGTTGTGATTAGCAACATAGTAACCTAACTTTAACTAAGAAGATAGCATGAAGCTAAGTGCAGCCAGACGTAAAAAAATAGAAACTAGGAGGAGCAGGTCATTCAGTCCTTTGAACCCGCTCCTCCACTCAATACAATCATGGTTGATCCTCGATCTCAATGCCATATTCCCACTTTCTCCCCATTGATGCCAGTAAAACCTAAACAAATCCATTTCTTTCTTGAATACATTAGTGACCTGGTTTCCACAATTTTGTATGGTATGGAATTTCACAGGTTCACCACCGTCTGAATGAAATTCTTTTCCTCTTCCCAGTCCCAAATGGTCTACCTTGTATCGTGAGACTGTGGTTCCTGGTTTTAGATTCTCCAATCAGTAAAATCATCCTCCTTGTATCTAATCTGTCCAGCACTGTTTGAACTTTATACATTTCAATCAGATCTTCTCTCATCCTTCTGAACTCTAGTGATTCCAGTTGAAGCAAGTTCTCATAGAATCCTTATTGCACAGAAGGAGGCCACTCTGCCCAAATTTCCTCAAAGGACAGCCCCCCCAACTCTAATAAGCCTAATAAATGTCCGCGGCACTCCCTCTATGGAAAGTACATCCTTTCTTAGGTAGGGATATGGCCAAACGGGCCTGTTCTGCGCTGTAATGTTCTATGTTCTATCTAAAATGACGTTTTGTAAAGCACTCTGGGGCAATTGGGCAAGAAACTAAACCAACAGGCTGCAGCTTAAAGACAGAGACAAACAGGCTGCAACTCGAACGAGTGAATAAACAGGATATGGGTCATCTCCAGGATGAAAGAAACTTCCTGGTCACACTGGGTTGTGTAACAGATGTAAGGGCATCGTGACCCCTTATTTAGGAGGGAGGTATATGACCTATGTGCCTCCAGCACCTACAGACATGGCCGTTGGAGACATACCCAGAGATTGGTGTGGCAGCACCTCATTGGACTCTTATCGAACAGGGGGATCACGTCCTGATCAATTGATTGGTAATGGCCAAAAAGGGGCGTGAAATCAAACGGGGTATAAGGGTGCTATGCAACCAAGAATCTCTCTCTCTCTCTGACCCCACGAATGAGCTACAACAATGACGACCATTGCCAGCGACAACCAGCATGAGGAGAGCCACCACACCCGAGAAGGAAGGAAGACCAGAGCCAGACAATGCAGATAGTCCGAGACCACCGCACAGATAAAGGCAAATATCTGCTTGGGTACTTGCCAGTCATGCAAAGTCAAGTCAAGGTCTTGTAATGGACTCTAATTCTAGTATTTTCTGTAAGATAACTTATTGTTGGTCGGGTGGGTGATTATTGATTGTGTGGGTTTAAATAAATATTGGTTATACTAACAAGATGTCTATTCATAGTTATTTGTCCACTGTATAAGGGTTAAAACAGACTGTGCAGCAGGCAACAGGGAGAACCAAGGTCCTGTATAACTGTAGTAATCATGATGTGGGTATGCCGGCGTTGGACTGGCGTGAACACAGTAAAAAGTCTGACAACACCAGGTTTTAGTCCAACCGATTTATTTGATAATATTCTCACAAGCAAGCAAGCTTTCGAGGGGGCAGCCTCTTCGTCAGGTGAATGGAGAGTTCTGGCCTCAGACAGAGCATATAAAGCACAGACAGTTGCTGATTAGAATGCGAATCCTTACCCCTAACCTGCTGTTCAAGTCTTAAAGTGGCTGATAATGTGAGTGGAAGGAGCACTGATCACAGTTTAAAGAGATGTATATTGTCTCCAGACAGTGAGTGCCCGGCATTCAGCCTCTGACCTTCGGGTAAGCATTCTCCAAGGCGGCCTTCATGACACACGACAGCGCAGAGTCGCTGAACAGAGACTGATAGCCAAGTTCCGCACACATGAGGACGGTCTCAACAGGGATCTTGGGTTCATGTCGCACTATCTGTAACCCCCGTGACTTGCCTGGGTTTGCAAAACCTCACTCACTGTACTGTCTGGAGACAATACACATCTCTTTAACCTGTGATCAGTGCTCCTTCCACTCACATTATCAGCCACTTTAAGACTTGAACAGCAGGTTAGGTGTAAGGATTCGCATTCTAATCAGCAACTGTCTGTGCTTTATATGCTCTGTCTGTCTGAGGCCAGAACTCTCCATTCACCTGACGAAGAGGCTGTCCCCTCGAAAGCTTGCTTGCTTGTGAGAATATTATCAAATAAATCGGTTGGACTAAAACCTGGTGTTGTCAGACTTTTAACTGTAGTAAAACATTTCTACTTCTGAACTCAAATCCCCTTGCAATAAAGGCTAACATATCATTTGTCTTCCTAATTGCTTGCTGCAGCTCCCTCTCCACTTCATTGACTGGTGTATAAGGACACTCAGATCCCTTTGTACATGCATATTTCCTAATAGCTTAACATTTTAGATAATATTCTTCCTTTCTGTTTTTCACACCAAAGTGTATAACTTCACATTTAGCTGCACCTGCCATGTATTTGCCCATTCACTCAAATTGTTTAAATCACCATGAAGCCTCCTTGTATCCTCCTTACAACTTTCAATTCTGCTCAGTTTTGTGTCATCAGCAAATTTGGAAATGTTACATTTGGTTGCCTCATCCAGGCTATTTATTGATATTGTGAACATCCGGGGCACAAACACTGATCCTATGTTACCTCACTAGTCACTGCCTGCCACTCAGAAAAAACCCATTTATTCCCACTCTGTTTCCTGTCTGTCAACTAATTCTTGATCCCTTTCCTCCCTTGCACTTGCATTTGCCCACTAATATCTTCTGAGGACCTTTTCAAAAGCCTTCTGAAATACACCACATTCATTGGTTGTCACTTATCTATTCTGCAGACAAAGTACTTAACTCTGGAAATTTGGTAAGGTTCTGTTCTGGTCTTTAACAGAAAAGGATTGGTTCATGATAGGGAGTCAAGACAGCAAAGACTGAGTTTGTAAGTGCAGAGGCACTGATTAAGTGAGTGGTTGGACTGTTTTATTTTTGTCTTTTTAAATTGGGGCAGTGGTTTAAACTGATAGTAGAGAGATACAAGTATTGCATTAAATTTATAGTTTAACTAATTAAATTCTCTAATATAACGGGGCGGCACGGTAGCACAGTGGTTAGCACTGCTGCTTCACAGCTCCAGGGTCCTGGGTTCGATTCCCGGCTCGGGTCACTGCCTGTGTGGAGTTTGCACATTCTCGTGTCTGCGTGGGTTTTCTCCGGGTGCTCCGGTTTCCTCCCACAGTCCAAAGATGTGCGGGTTAGGTTCATTGGCTATGCTAAAATTGCCCCTTAGTGTCCTGGGATGTGTAGGTTAGAGGGATTAGCAGGTAAAATGGGGATATGGGGATAGGGTCTGGGTGGGATTGTGTTCGGTGCAGACTCGATGGGCCGAAGGGCCTGTTTCTGCACTGTAGGGTTCTAATGAACTACAAAAACCATTGAGTAATATTTCACAACTTGAAACCTAATTAGTTAAAGATAAAAATAATAGAGCAGTACGATCCACAGCAACTGCATCTGCAAGAGTGTCTGCAGCTCGAAGAACTTTGGCTTCCAGTTGACGAGCTTTAGTCTGAGCATCAGACACTGTGATAAATCAGGAAGGGTAAAGTTACCTGGACACTTTGTTCCAGGAGGCTGCCAAAACTCATTGGGTAAATTCTTCAAATGAGGTCTGTAGCTAGTGATAGGGAGATGCGACTGCCAGTGAGGCAGTATGAGGTATTGAGAAGGGAGTCGTTGAGGATCCTCAGAATAGGCAGGAAAGTGTTCCTTCAGAAAGCCAACATAAACACAATGGGCTAAATAGCATCCTGCAGTGATGCAGCCAGTCTGATTGCACAACTTACCAATGAGGATTTATTTTTGATTTTAACTGTCTAATTTCCCTTTAGCTCCAGCATTGATTTTTAATGAGCTGCTTCCTGTATGACAACAAGCAATAAAGATTAGGGCCTCATTCACTCATCTATTAAGATTAGCAAGGCACTGGGGACTGTGGTTTCATGCAAATCTGTAGGGCGTCAATGTCAGTTTACACAAGCAACATTTGGAAAAGTGCTGACAATTATAAGCTTTGCTCATGAAATAAATCTACAATAATAAAGCAAATGTTACCTGTGGCGCAACTATCCCCAGCAGAAGGCCAGCCATGGCTGCATAGTGTCCCAAGAACCAATTCAGCACTGCATCTGTGCACCCACCAACATAGATGACATGAAGGAGATGGAAACGCTATGGATAAAATGTGAAATGCTGATCACTTCCAATAAGATGAGTGTCAAGAAAAAGTGAAATTTTCATGTAGGGGCCAAAGACAGGCTGTGCACAGGCCCAGCACCAGCTCATTCACAGGACTCCGACGAACCTGCGCATAAGACTCACAGAATCCCAAAGTACAGAAGGAGGCCAATCAGCCTATCGTGTCTGTACCGACCACATTCTCACCCAGGCCCTATTCCCATAACCTCAGACATTTACCTTCCTAATTCCTGTGACACTAGGGTCAACTTAACGGGGCCAATCAACCTAACCCGCACATCTTTGGGTACTGAAGTATCCGAAGAAAAAGCATGCAGACATGGGGAGAACATGCAAACTCCACACAGACAGTGACCTGAGGTTGGAATTGAGCCCAGGTCCCTGGTGCTGACAGATAGCAGTGCTAACCATTGTGCCACTGTGCTGTCCAACTCTGAATGAGCCCACATATAGCACTCTGATACTTAGAACCTGCAGTGCACAGGATACAGAATAAGTAGCCACCTGCATGCAGGACTCTAATCCAATCTGTATATATATAGTTGTAAATGCACATAGTTTGGGGGCGTTTAAAAGATCTGTGGATAGGTTTATGGATGAAAAGGGATTGGTTTAGGCTAGTGGGTCATTGTTTTGTAACTGGTCGGCGCAACATCGTGGGCCGAAGGGCCTGTTCTGCGCTGTAATGTTCTATGTTCTATATAAGAAATATAATGTTTTTAATTTATCAGCAGCTCAAATGTCTACACAAAGCAGGTGTGGACTGTTGCTCTGATAAATTTGCAATCAGTGCCTCCACCCTGCCTGTATATGTTCAGTGTTGTCACTTTAGGATAACACTCATTCAAGAGTATTGGAAATAAATTCTCAGTATTTCAAATGGTGCATTTACTGTCTATCCTTTGTTATGGCATTTGTGGGTTATACTTTTGAATCACTGTAGTCTATGCAGTGAAGGTAATTCCACAACAACTTCAATAACCACAAACTTTGGTGCCAGATATGACTCCTGCCACTGGAAGATTTTCTGCTGAACTCCCAGTTACTTTTATTTGATCTCAGTTTTAGTCACTTGATGTCGGTGGGGTGGGGGGGTGTCATTTTCAGAGAAATTCCAGAATTCCACTTTTTGCTTAAGGTTGTAATGAGGTCTGGAGCTAAATGATCCTTTGGGGTGGGGAGGGGACCCAATTAAGTACCACACATGACAGGTGGCTGGTTTGAGGTGACACAACACTCTTAAGAACTCAGAAAAGGAAAAGCTGCTGTATCAGAGAGGAATAGCAAATAGAATATGTTAAATATACTTACATCTTGATTAAGGGCTTTATAACCGCACATCGTATTGGCGACATCTGTCTGAAATGAGAAGAAAACTCACCGTTAACTTTTATAAAGACAAAATTATTTTCTATCAGTTACCAAAGCTTGTCTGGAAATCGTTCTTAAACAATTTAAATATACTATTATATAGAACTGAAACAAATTAAAGCTTGAGCAGTGACGGAAGAGAAAATGTCTTTTTGTTCTCATTAACTTCTGATAAAACTGGCAATGACAATTGATAAATCCTCGGAGGCTTGGGTTTGTTTCAGTGCTGCTTCACTGATGACGCTCAGCAACAAGTACAGGGCCCTCAGGCCAGCAAAGGCACAGATGGCAACCTCTGTCCTCAAATGTCATTCAGAAGTCTCCTTCACCATTCAGCCCAGAACAAAAGAAAATTTGGATGGCATAATCCCTACTGCCTCACCAAGCTGGGATTTCCCTTTTTCTTCTACTTCTGCGACCAATGTTGCTCACCCCTTCCCTGGCCAGTATGGTAGATGATGGCAGGGTCCATGTTGCATTTATCGGCACTCCCTGGGAAAGTCATAGGAAAGGTGGTAATAGATACCAAGGAGCAGTGTAGGTCTTGAGATTTCTCCCTCCCCTCCAGGGCAGTGGGCTCTGAAAGGTCTTCTCTCCCTCTGGTTTGAGCCCAAAACCTCACCTGTTGAAGGTCCCAGACTCAGCTGAAACCCTCAGTGGGGTTACTCTAATCTTTGGAATACAGCCAGCTAATCTAATGGTGCCTCGCCATTAATATTTGGCTGTGTTTTAGAATTGGGAATTGCAGTGTGGTGCAGAGTTGATTCAGACAAACACAAGTACTCTTAAACCTCAGAACTCAAACAAATACTCCCAAACATCAGCACACAGTGTTATATTCACAAACATCAAGGTACATACTGTATTATTACTAAACATCAGGACACACACCGCAATATTCCCAAACATAAGAACATAAGAAATAGGAGCAGGAGTAGGCCATCTAGCCCTTCGAGCCTGCCCCGCCATTCAATAAGATCATGGCTGATCTGTCGTGGCTCAGTTCCACATTCCCGACCTCTTCCCATAACCCTTAATCCCCTCTCTTATCAAAAACCCATCAACCCGCGTCTTAAAAATATTTAGCGAGGTAGCCTCCACCACTTCAACGGGCAGAGAATCCACACACTGCAATATTCCCAAACCTGCAGCATACACTGCAATATTCCCAAGCATCAGAACATACTGCAATTTTCCCAAACACCAGGGCACACATTTCAATATTCCCAAAACCCAGGATACAACTGCAATACTCCCAAATCTCTGATATTCCCAAATATTTACAAGGATGTTGCCAGGACTGGGAGGCATGCCTTATGAAGATAGGTTGAGGGAGCTGGGACTCTTTTCCCTGGAGAGACGAAGGTTGAGAAGCGACCTGATAGAAGTTTATAAAATGTTGAGAGGAATAGATAGGGTGGACTCTCAGAGGCTATTTCCCTGGGTTGAAATGGTCGCTACGAGAGGACACAGATTTAAGGTGCGGGGAGGGAAGTACAGAGGTGATGTTAGGGGTAAGTTTTTCACTCAGAGGGTGGTGAGTGAATGGAATCGGCTGCCGTCATCGGTGGTGGAGGCGAACTCGCTGGGGTCTTTTAAAAGACTTCTGGATGAGTACATGGGGTTTAATGGGATTGGGGGTTATAGATAGGTCTATAGATTGGTGGGGTTGATGTGATCGGCGCAACTCGAGGGCCGAAGGGCCTGTTTGTGCTGTAATGTTCTATGTTCTATGTTCTATTAGGGCACACATACACTGCAATATTCACAAACCCCCAGAGTTTATTTATTAGTGTCACAAGTAGGCTTACATTAACATTGCAATGAAGTTACTGCAGAAATCCCCAAGTCGCCAGTGGTTGTGCGGGTACACCAAGGGAGAATTTAGCATGGCCAATGTGCCTAACCAGCACGTCTTTTGAACTGTGGGAAGAAACCGGAGCACTCAAAAAAAACCCACTAGACGTGAAGAAACCCACGCAGATATGGGGAGACCGTGCAGACTCTGCACAGACAGTGACCCAAGCCAGAGATTGAACCTGGGTACCTGGCAGCACTGCCAACTGTGCTACTTCAAACATTCGGGCAAACATTGTAACATTCCCAAACATCAGGGCAGACACTGCAGTATTCCCAAGCCTCAGGATACTGGCTGCAATATTCCCAAAAATCAGGACACACACTCGTATTCCCAAACAATGGAGGTAAGAAGAGGGATAAAGTCCTGAAAGCAGAATATAGGGAGCTAGGAAAGACATTAAAAAGCAGAACTTCAGATGGTAATCCCAAGATTACCCCCAATGCCATATGCTAGTGAGAGCAGCAATAGAATGGATCAGATGAACGTGTGGCTGGAGAGATGGTATAGGAGGGAGAGTTTTAGATTCCAGAAGCATTGGGGCTGATTCTGGGGAAGATGGGACCTGTACAAGCCGGATGGGTTGCATCCCAGCAGGACTGGGACCAATATTCTTGCAGGGGTATTTGCTAGTGCTGTTGGGGAGAGCTTAAATTAGAGTGGTACTGGAATGATAACCTGAATGGGAGACACAAGAGAGAAACAAAGACAGAATATTAGAAAGTAAAACTGGAAGATAGAGGAAACAAGAACTATCAGAAAATAGAGCCACGGTACAAATGTTAAAGAGACAAGTCTAAAGGCACTGTATCTGAACACATGGCGCATTTGCTATAAAGTAGCTAAATTGACAGTGCAAATTGGTAGACACTGATACGTTATAATTGCAATTACAGAGAAATGCCTGCAGGGTATCCAAGGCTGGGAATTGTATATCTAAGGGTACTCGATATTAATGCAGATCAGACTTAAAGCAAAAATCAGGTGAGGTGGTACCATCAGTTAAGGATGTAATCAGTGCAATAGTGAAGAGAGGATATTGGCTCAGAAAATCTTGGTGTAAAATCTATCTGAGTTGAACCAATAAGCAACAAGGGGTGGAAAACATTAGTGGAAGCTGTCTGTAGGCCTCCAAACAGTAGTAGTAAGGTTCAGGATGGCTTGAAACAGGAAATCAGACATGCCTGTTAGCAGGGTGCTACAGTAATCTTAATCTACACATAGACTAGGCAAAGCAAATTAGCAACAATACTATGACTGTTGAATTCCTGGAGTGTACAGGATTTTTTTTAGATCAGTATGTAGAGGAACCAAGTAGGGAACATGCTATTCTAGAAATGATATCATGCAATAAAGAGTTAATTAATAATCTTGTTGTGCAGGATTCTTTAAGGAACAGTGACCATAACATGATAGAATTCACCAACAAGATGGAAAGTGAAGAGTATAATCTGAAACTAGGGTCCTAAAACTAAACAAAGGAAACTCTGAAGGTATAAGGTGTGTTTTGGCCAAGATAAATTGGTGAACTTCATTAAAAGGCATGACTAATATTTAAGGAACAAATATATGTATTGCAACCATTATAACTTTTTCCCGGCACAAAAAGCCTAATATTGACATGGATTGAGAATTGGTTAGCAGACAGGAAAGAGAAAATCGGAATAAATAGGTCGTTTTCGATGTGGCAGGCAGTGATTAGTGGAGTCCTGCGGGGATGAGATTGGGCCTCAGTTATTTGCAATATAAACTGGTGGTTAAGGTGAGTGAACCAAAGGTAACATTTCCAAGTTTGCCGACGGCAGAAGATTTGGTGGGAATGAGAGTGGAGAGGAGGATGATAAGAGGCATCAAGTTGAGTGCATGGTGAATACTTGGCAGTATATCGTGGAAAAATGTGAAGTTATCCACTTTGAATAGAGAAACAGAGTGGCAGAGTATTATTTAAATGGCGATAGACTGGGAAATGTTGAGGTACAAAGGGACCTGGGTGTCCTAATACACCAATCACTGAAAGCAAGCATGTCGGTGCAGCAAGCAGTTAGGAAGGCCTTCAGTGCAAGTGGATTTGAGTATAAGTGCAAAAATGTCTTACTGCAGCTCTACAGGTTCCTGATGAGATCTCATCTGGAGTATTGTGTGCAGTTTTGGTCTCCTTTTCCAAGAAAGGATATACTTGTTATAGAGGGAGTACAGTGAAGGCTCACCAAACTGATTTCTAGGATGGCAGGATGAGGAGAGATTGGGTTGACTGGGTCTGTATTCATTGGAATTTCGAAGGGTAAGAGGGCATCTAATGGAAATGCATAAAATTCTAACAGGGCGAGATAGACTAGATACAGCAATGTTGTATCCTCTGGCAATAGAGCAAAGGGATCACAGCCCTGGGATACGGGCTAGGCCATTAGGACTGAGATGAGGAGAAATTACTTCACTAAGAGGGTGGTGAACCTGTGGAATTCACAACCATGGGAGGTCACATCACTGAATGTATTTAGAAAGGAAATAGATTTCCAGACTCTCAAGGTGTGAAGCAGTATGGAGAGAGTGCAGAATGTGGTGTTGCGATAGAGGATTAGCCACGATCATATTAAACAGTAGATTAAGCTTGAAGGGCCGAATGGCTCATTTCTACTCCTTTTTTCTAAGTTTCTAATCCTGAAGAATTGAAATTATGGAAAAAACATCCTTAATCTGTCATTAACATCTGTAGAAATGTATTGTAAAAAGCTCCATTTCACTATAAGCACGTTAAAGTCTTCATTGTAAGATTTATTTATATTACTAAGTAATTTATAAGCTTTTCTTTCATACAGCTATTTTTAATAACAATATACAGAGGCCTAGTGGAAATCTCGTGGCAGTATTTATGGAAAATGAGATGATACACATTTTAATAATGCCAAGACTATAAAACATCACAACAGTGCTGAATTTGTGATTATTCTACCACAGAAGGTTCTTGATGTGTTTTGTATAAAAATGTTATGATAATAAATTCAGTTGTCAGGTTTTAAATCAGAACGCTGAGAAGTAAAGGTGGGCGAACCATTTAATGGAGTGGGGCTTTCCATGTCCATTTCTAAGAATAGAATTTCAAATTCACCAGGAAACTATGCCTCAGGATCCCATTACACTAACGTTCTTATGCTTTTGTAGCTAGTGGATAGATTTTTGTCAGTCGGGATGTGAGCTATTCAAAGTCACAGAGGTTTACAGCATGGGAACAGGCCCTTTGGCCCAAGTTGTCCATACTGCCTAACTTTTAATTACTAAGCTAGTTCCAAATGCCTTCGTTTGGCCAATATCCCTCTATTCCAATCTTACCCATGTAACTGAATAATGCTTTTCAAAAGATAAAATTGTACCCGCTCTATCAGCTTGTTCTAGACACTCACCACCCTCTGTGTGGAAAACTTGCCTCTCTGGGCCCTTTTGCACCTCTCCCCTCACATCATAAACCTATGTCCTCTAGTTTTAAACTCTCCTACCTTTGGGAAAAGACGTTTACTATCTACCTTGTCTATGCCTCTCATTATTTTATAGGCCTCTATAAGATCACCCCTATGTTCTAGGGAAAAATGTCCCAGTGTATCCAATCTCACTTTATAACTCAAGACCTGGTAGCATCCTGGTAAATCTCTTCTGCACTCTTTCTAGTTTAACAACATCCTTTCTATAATAGGGTGACCAGAACGGTACACAGAATTTCAAGTGTGGCCTTACCAATGTCTAGTTCAACTTCAACAAGACATTCCAACTCCTGTATTCAATGTTTTGACCAATGAAACCAAGCATGCCAAATGCCTTCTTCACCACTATGTCCACCTGTGACTCTACTTTCAAGGAGCTATGAACCTGTAACCCTAAATCTCTTTGTTCTGTAACTTTCCCCAACACCCTACCATTAATTGAGTAAGTCCTGCCTGGTTCAATCTACCAAAACGCATCACCTCACATTTATCTAAATTAAACTCAACTGCCATTCTTTAGCCCATTGGCCCAATTGATTAAGATCCCATTGCAATCCTAGACAACTTTCAGTGCCCACCAAGCCACCAATCTTGGCATCATCTGCAAACTTACTCACCATGACTCCTAAGTTCTTAACCAAATCATTAACACAAATGACAAATAACAGTGGACTCAGCACCGATCCTTGAGGCACACCACAGATCATATGCTTCCAGTGTAAAGAACAACCGTCTACAATCACCCTCTGTCTGTCAAGCAATTTTGTATCCAGTTGGCTGCCTCACCCCAGATCCAGAGATTTACCTTGTGCAACGAGGCATACTGCTGGTCACAGGCCTCCAATTTGAAAAACAACCCTCGACAACCGCTCTCTGTCATCTATCATCAAGCCAATTTTGTATCCAATTGGCTTCCTCACCCTGAATCCTGAGAGATTTAACCTCACGCAACAACCTAACTAGTGGTACCTTGCCAAAGTCCATGTAGACAACGTTGACTGCACTGCCCTCATCTACCTTCTTGGTTATCCTTCAAAAAAACTCAATCAAATTTGTGATTCATGACTTTCCACTCAAAGCCATGCTGACTATCCCAATTAGTCACTTCTAACATTTAAGAAAAACTTGGACAGGTACATGGACGAGAGCGATGTGGAGGGATATGATCCAAGTGCAGGTCAGTGAGACTAGGCAAAAAATGGTTTGGCACAGACAAGAAGGGCCAAAAGGCCCATTTCTGAGCTGTAAATTTTCTATGGTTTTTTCTATAGTCCTTGCCTCTCTAAATGCCTGTGGATCCTGTTTCTCAGAATACCAACTAACAACTTACCCACTATAATCATTAGGCTCACCAGCCTGTAGTTACTAGGCATTTCCCTGCAGCTCTTCTTAAACAAAGACACAACATTTGCCACCCTCCAATCTTCAGGCACCTCTCCTGTGGCTCTTAATGATTCAAATATCTCTGCTAGGGGGACCTGCAATTTTCTCGTCAGCCTCCCACAATGCTCTGGGACAGGCTCCAACAGGTCCCAGGGATTTATCTACCTTGATGGGCTTTAAAAGTTCCAGCACCTCCTACTCTGCAACATGTACACTCCTTAAGACATCACTATTGATTTCCCTAAGTTCGCTAACATCCATGCCTTTCGCAATAGTAAATACTGATGAGAAATATTCATTTAGGATCTGACCTAAATCATGTGGATCTGCACATAGATGATCTTGTTGATCCTTAAGATGCTCTATTCTCTCTCTTTATGTATTTGTAGAAGCTCTTTGGATTCTCCTTCGCCTTAGGTGCCAAAGTAATCTCATGTCCCCTTTTTGACTTAATTTCTCCCTTAAATACGCCACACCCTCTATACTCTTCAAAGGATCTATTTGATCCCATCTGCCTATGCATGTCATATGCCTCCTCCTCCTTCAATATCCTGAGTCATATCCCAGGGTTCCCTCCTTCCACCAGCCTTGCCCTTCATTTTAAAAGGAATGTGCTCACCCTGAACCCTGATTAACATACTTCTGAAAGCCTTCCTTTGCCTGCCAACAGTCTCCCCCAGTCAGCTTTTGAAAGTTTCTGTCTAATAAACACTGCAGAATTCCTAGTCTCTAACCTGCTCTAGCAACCACGGTATATAAAACAGCTGGCCACAGTCACCATAGAGAAAAATGACAACACTGCCGTTGGATTGGTGTAAACTACAACATAGACTGGCAACAAACTTTGACGCTGAAAACAACAACCCATAATGACACCTGGTATTTCATTTGCCACAAAATCTGCCTCTCAAGGAATGGCCACTTCAGCCATCAGCAAAGGCTGTCATTTGATTACAGCCTATCTGAAATGGATTGTCTGAGTCCATTGAGTCTTTGGTGGAAGGATGGCAATGATGATCCAGTTCAGTTTTTGATCAATAATAACCCCCTGAATATGGATTAGTGGGAAATTGAACTATGATAATTTCATTGAATGTCAAGAAGTAATGGTTAGATTTTTTCTTGTTGTAGATAGCCAATGCCTGATGCAATTGCCACTTGCCAATTATCAGTCCAAACTTGAATGTGGTCCAGGTCTTGTTACATAAATGCATGGGCTGCTTCAGTGTCTGAAAAATTGTAAATTGTATAATCATCAGTAAACATCTCACTTTGGATGTTAATATCGTAGGGATGCAGCTTCTGAGGGCGGCATGTTGGCACAGTGGTTAACACTGCTGCCCCTCACCACCAGAGACCCAGGTTTGCTTCCCAGCTTGGGTCACTATCTGTATGGAGTTTGCACATTTACTCTACATGGGTTTCCTCCGGGTGAACATAGAACATAGAACATTACAGCACAAACAGGCCCTTCGGCCCTCGAGTTGCGCCGATCACATCAACCCCACCAATCTATAGACCTATCTATAACCCCCAATCCCATTAAACCCCATATACTCATCCAGAAGTCTTTTAAAAGACCCCAGCGAGTTCGCCTCCACCACCGATGACGGCAGCCGATTCCATTCACTCACCACCCTCTGAGTGAAAAACTTACCCCTAACATCACCTCTGTACTTCCCTCCCCGCACCTTAAATCTGTGTCCTCTCGTAGCGACCATTTCAACCCGGGGAAATAGCCTCTGAGAGTCCACCCTATCTATTCCTCTCAACATTTTATAAACTTCTATCAGGTCGCCTCTCAACCTTCGCCTCTCTAGGGAAAAGAGTCCCAGCTCTCTCAACCTATCTTCATAAGGCATGCTTCCCAGTCCAGGCAACATCCTTGTAAATCTCCTCTGCACCCTTTCAATAGCTTCTACGTCTTTCCTATAGTGAGGCGACCAGAACTGCGCACAGTACTCCAAATGAGGCCTGACAAGGGTCCTGTAAAGTTGCAGCATTACCTCCCGACTCCTAAACTCAATCCCTCGATTAATGAAGGCCAGTACACCATACGCCTTCTTGACCACCTCCTCCACCTGCGAGGCCGATTTAAGAGACCTGTGGACCCGGACCCCGAGATCCTTCAGCTCTTCAACGCTACTAAGACTCCTGCCCTTGATAGTGTACTCATTCATCCCGTTGGTTCTGCCGAAATGGACGACTACACATTTATCCGCGTTGAAGTCCATCTGCCACTTCTCCACCCATTCCTGCATCCTATCTATGTCCTGCTGCAACTTTTGACATCCTTCCAGACCATCCACAACACCACCGACCTTCGTGTCATCAGCGAACTTGCTAACCCATCCCTCCACTTCCTCATCCAGGTCATTTATGAAAATGACAAACAGCAAGGGTCCCAGAACAGATCCCTGGGGCACCCCACTGGTGACTGACCTCCATTCCGAAAAAGACCCATCCACAACCACTCTCTGCCTTCTGCAGGCAAGCCAGTTCTGGATCCACAAGGCCAAAGGCCCTTGGATCCCATGCCCTCTCACCTTCTCAAGAAGTCTTGCATGGGGGACCTTATCAAACGCCTTGCTGAAGTCCATGTACACTACGTCCATGGCACTTCCTTCGTCAATGTGTTCAGTCACATTATCGAAGAACTCAACTAGGCTCATAAGGCACGACCTGCCCTTGCTGCCTATTCCTGATCATGTCAAACTTCTCCAAATGCTCGTAAATCTTGTCCCTCAGAAGCCTCTCCATCAGCTTACCAACCACTGAGGTCAGACTCACCGGGCGGTAATTTCCCGGGCTATCTCTGTTCCCTTTCTTGAAAATAGGGACTACATCCGCAATCCTCCAATCTTCCGGAACCTCTCCCGTCTCCATTGACGACACAAAGATCATCGCCAGGGGCTCTGCAATCACTTCCCTGGCCTCCCACAGTATCCTGGGGTACATCCCATCTGGTCCCGGCGACTTATCTATTTTGATAGAATTCAAAAGTTCTAACACATCCTCCTCCTTAATGTCCACGTACTCAATCTTTTCCATCTGCTGCAAGTCCATAGCAAGATCTCCCAAATCAGCTTCCACTGTGAATACTGAGGCAAAGTACTCATTAAGCACCTCCGCCATTTCTTCTGGTTCCACACAGACCTTTCCCCCTTCACCTTTTATAGGTCCTATCCTTTCCCTTCTCACCCTTTTACCTTTCACTTTTTTATAGAAGGCCTTGGGATTTTCCTTAATCTTACCCGCCAAGGTCTTCTCATGACCCCTTCTGGCTCTCCTAATTTCCCTTTTAACCTCCTTTCTACAGTCCTTATATTCTTCAAGATCCTTAACCTCTCCTAGTTCCCTGAATCTTTTGTACACCTTCCTTTTCCTCCTGACTAGGTTCAACACAGCCTTCGTGCACCACGGTTCCCGCGACCTACCAAAACCCCCTTGTCTCATCGGAACATTGTCATGCAGAGCGCCAGACAAACATTCCTTGAATATCCGCCACCTTCCTACGGTACTTTTCCCTAAGAACGCCTCCTTCCAGTTTATTTGTCCAAGTAACTTCCTGACTTCTTCGTATCTCCCCTTACTCCAGACAAACACCTTCCTAGCCTGCCTGATCCTATCTCGTTTCAATGCAATTGTGAAGGAGATAGAATTATGGTCACCATTCCCACGATGCTCTCCTACCGAGAGATCCATCAACTGCCCTGGTTCATTCGCCAGTACCAGGTCAAGTACAACCTCTCCCCTTGTAGGCTTGTCCACATACTGTGTCAGGAAACCTTCCTGAACACACCTAACAAACTCCTCTCCAGCCAAACCCCTTACCCTAGGGATATTCCAGTCGATGTTTGGGAAATTGAAGTCTCCCATCACGACAACTCTGTTTTTAATACATTTCTCCAGAATCTGGTTCCCTATCTGCACTTCAACTTCCCTGTCACTATTGGGCGGCCTATAGAATACACCCAGCAAAGTTTTCGACCCTTTGCTGTTCGTAACTTCCACCCACAGAGACTCTGTAGAAAGTCCCTCCACGGCATCCTCTTTCTCTGCAGCCATGACACTGTCCCTGATTAACAGTGCCACTCCACCACCTCTTCTGCCAGCCTCCCTGTCCTTCCTGAAACATCTGAAACCTGGCACCTGAAGTACCCAGTCCTGTCCCTGAGACATCCAAGTCTCCGTAATGGCCACCACATCACATTCCCAAGCAGCTATCCACGCCCTAAGCTCATCTACCTTATTTACTATACTCCTTGCATTAAAATATATACACTTCAGCCCCTCAGTCTGGGCATTTCCCTTCTCCACCCCCTGTCTAACCTCCCTCCCATATTGCCTGCGGTCCTCCCCTACCTTTAAAGTATTAAAGTACATGCATTTCAAACCCTGCTCCGCCCTACCCCCACTACGCCGTGCCTTGCATTCCCCATCTATGCCCCCCTCACTTTCACCCCCTCTACTCAAGATCCCACCCCCCCTCCAAATCAGTTTAAACCTCCCCGCATAGCCTTTGCAAATTTACCCCCCAGGATATTGATTCCCCTCTGGTTCAGGTGTAGACCATCACTCATATAGAGGTCCCACCTTCCCCAGAATGAGCCCCAATTGCTTAAGTACCTGAACCCCTCCCTCCTGCACCATCCCCTCAGCCACGAGTTCAAACTTTCCCTCTCTCCATTCCTCTCTAAACTATCCCGTGGCACAGGCAAGAGTCCGGATATAACTATTCTTCCTGACTTGGCCTTTAGTTTCCACCCCAACTCCATAAATCTTTGTTTAATATCCCCTTCCCTTAATCTCCCTATGTCATGTGTCCCCACATGAACTATAACTTGGGGTTGATCTCCCTCTCCCCTAAGAGTCCTGAATACCCTGTCCGATACATCCCGGACCCCAGCCCCTGGTAGGCAACACACCAGCCCTGAGTCCCTACCCTTACCTCTGACTCTCCTATCCGTCCCCTTAACTGTGGAGTCCCCAATCACGAGGCCCAATCTCTTACCCTTAATCACCTGAGGTTTCCCAATAGGCTCACCCCCAGAGACCTGCTCCCTTTGGCTATCCCCAGTTGATTCCTCCTCAACTGTAGCCTCCAGGACCGAAAACCTATTTTGGAGGGGAACAGCCCCAGGGGATTGACCCCCCAACTGCTTCTTTCCCCTCTTCCTGGCAGTGACCCAAGACTCATTTCTAGGAGTAACTATCTCCTTATAACTCCTTTCTATGTCCTCCTCCACTTTCCGGATTATGCGGAGCTCCTCTAATTCCACCTCCAGCTCCTTTACACGCTCCTCCAGAAACTGCAATCTTACACACTTCCGACAAGTAAAATTACCTGAAACACTGCTGGACTCCCTCACTACATACATCCCACAGGAGATGCAGCTTACAGCCTGAACTGCCATCCCTGAATCAGTTCCCAGCAGAAAAATAAAAATATATAAAAAAAAACTTCCCACACACTTATAATTAGGTTAGAGGAGGTGGAAGGGTGGGATTCTCTACCTGTGTAGAGAATCGGGTATCCTCTCTGCACTAATTTATAGGGTTAGGGGCCCGAGAAAAAAAAAACTAGGGCAAGCGCCCTAGTGACAACTTCCGGTTTCTAACTAATTTAAAAAAAAAACGCCGAAACTCGCGACTTTAAAACTAAAATAAAAAGTTACCCAGTATAAACTGAAAAATATACCTTTTTGCTGCCTCCTCACTCGCCCAAAAATCACTGCCTCTTGACTCTGCTCCACAGGAACAATGAGTGTTGTCAGACTTTTTCTAAGAGATAGCCAGTTACTTATCCAATTGGCCAAATTTCCCACCATACCACACCTCCTTACTTTCTTCTTGAGCCTAGCATGGGGAACTTTATCAAACGCCTAACTAAAATCCATGTATACAACATCAATTGCTCTACCTTTATCTACACACTTAGTTATCTCCTCAAAGAATTCAATCAAATTTGTGAGGCAAGACTTATCCCTCACAAATTCGTGCCGACTATCCTGGATTAAACTGCATGTTTCCAAATGGTCACAAATCCTGTCCCTCAGGACCTTTTCCATTAACTTACTGACCACCGAAGAAAGGCTAACTGGCCTAAAATTACCAGGATCATTCCTATTTTCTTTCTTGAACAGAGGAACAACACTCACGACTCAGCAGTTCAAGAAAGAAATCAATATATTTCTGAACTTAATACATCAGGTGATCACACCAGAGCCTGTTCGGGTCAATGCACCTAACCAGCGTGTCTTTCAGATTGTGGGGAACCGAAGCATCCAGGAGAAACCCACATAGACACGGGGAGAAGGCGCAAACTCCACAAGGACAATGACCCAAGCTGGGAATTGAATTTGGGTCCCCGGCACTGTGAGGCAGCGGTGCTAATCAAATGAGATTACTGTCACTAGAGAGGTAGCGCTTGATAGACTAACGGGACTGATGATGGACCGGATGGAATGCATCCCAGGGTTCTGAAGGAAATGGCAGTGGTAATAGTGGGTGCCTTAGTGATTATTTACCAAAATTCACTGCATTCCGGGGAAGTGCTGGAAGATTGGAAAACGGCTAATTTACGCCACTGTTTAAAAAAGGTAGCAGACAAAAGGCAGGGAATTATAGGCCTGTTAGTTTAACTGCTGTAGTTGGAAAAATGCTTGAACAAAGAACAAAAACAAAGGACAAAAACAGCCCGGGAAACAGGCCCTTCGGCCCAACGGACCCGCGCTGCTATTTTAACATTACCAGTCTCACCTCCACCCATGACGCTTATCTATTGTTTATGGCATTCCATATAGAGGGAAACTAATTTAGGGACAATTTATTACCCCCAGTCATCAAAGAAGAAATAGCGAGGCACATAGAACATAGAACATAGAACATTACAGCACAAACAGGCCCTTCGGCCCTCGAGTTGCGCCGATCGCATCAACCCCACCAATCTATAGACCTATCTATAACCCCCAATCCCATTAAACCCCATATACTCATCCAGAAGTCTTTTAAAAGACCCCAGCGAGTTCGCCTCCACCACCGACGACGGCAGCCGATTCCAATCACTCACTACCCTCTGAGTGAAAAACTTACCCCTAACATCACCTCTGTACTTCCCTCCCCGCACCTTAAATCTGTGTCCTCTCGTAGCGACCATTTCAACCCGGGGAAATAGCCTCTGAGAGTCCACCCTATCTATTCCTCTCAACATTTTATAAACACCTAGAAAGGAATTCTTGGAATGCTGCCGGGATAGTTTCCTCGAACAGTGTGTGTTGGAGCCGACGAGGGAGCGAGCTATCTTGGATCTGGTGCTATGTAATGAGGCGGGTAGAATTAGGGACCTTGTGGTGAAGGATCCTCTTGGGGAGAGTGATCATTGTATGGTGGAGTTTCTGGTGCAGATGGAGGAGGAGAAAGTGGGTTCCTGGACACGCGTCCTTTGTTTGAATAAAGGGGAGTATGGTAGGATGAGAGAAGAATTGGCGAATGTGGACTGGGGGAGCGCGTTGGAGGGAGGGTCTGTTGAGGAGCAGTGGAGGATCTTTAAGGAGATCTTTCTTGGTGCTCAGCAGAAATTTATTCCGATGGTCAAAAAGGACAGTAGGAGGAGAGGTAATAAGCCGTGGATAAGAAAATAAGAACATAAGAAATAGGAGCAGGAGTAGGCCATCTGGCCCTTCGAGCCTGCCCCGCCATTCAATAAGATCATGGCTGATCTGTCGTGGCTCAGTTCCACATTCCGGCCCTCTCCCCATAACCCTTAATCCCCTCTCTTATCAAAAACCCATCAACCCGCTTCCTGAAAATATTTAGCGAGGCAGCCTCCACCACCTCAACGGGTAGAGAATTCCAGAGATTCACCACCCTTTGAGTGAAGAAGTTCCTCCTCAACTCCGTTCTAAAACACACCCCCTTTATCTTGAGGCTATGCCCCCTAGTCCTACTGTCTTTTTTGAGCGGGAAGAGTCTCTCCACCTCTGTCCTATCCATCCCATTCATCATCTTATACGTTATAATGAAGGAGGTGAAGGAAAGTGTTAAACTAAAAGCAGAGGAATTTAGAGTAGCTAAGAGTAGTGGGCGAGAAGAGGATTGGGAGAGGTTTAAATGTCAACAAAGATTGACAAAGAAGTTGATAAAGAAGGGTAGGAGAAATATGAAGCTGGGCTAGCACTTAATATAAAAAAGGATAGCAAGAGTTTTTATAAATATATAAAAAGGAAGAGGCTGGCTAGGGTGAATGTTGGTCCTTTAGAGGATGAGAAAGGGGACCTAGTGGTAGGGGATGGGGATATGGCTAAGGTCTTGAATAACTTTTTTGTTTCTGTCTTCACGGAGGAGGACGTGAATAATTTGCCGGGTGTTAACGATGGAAAGGTGGTAGGACTGGAGGGTCTTAATGACATTACTGTTACTAGAGAGGCGGTGCTCGACAGACTGGAGGGGCTGATTGTGGACAAGTCCCCAGGACTGGATGGAATACATCCGAGGGTTCTGAAAGAAATGGCGGAGGTGATAGTGGATGCCTTGGTGGTTATTTTCCAGACGTCGCTGGATTCCGGGGAAGTGCCGGATGATTGGAAAACGGCTAATGTTACGCCGTTGTTTAAGAAGGGTCCCAGGCAAAAGGCAGGGAATTATAGGCCGGTTAGTTTAACGTCTGTGGTAGGTAAAATGTTAGAATCTGTCATTAAGGAGGAAATTGCGAGGCATCTTGAAGGAAATTGCTTGATAGAGCAGACGCAGCACGGTTTCATTAAAGGGAAGTCGTGTCTGACAAATTTACTGGAGTTCTATGAGGATGTGTCTAGGGCGGTGAACAGAGGAGAGCCGGTGGATGTGGTCTTTCTAGATTTTCAGAAGGCGTTTGACAAGGTACCTCACAAGAGGTTATTGCAGAAGGTCGAGGGACATGGAGTTGGAGATAGGGTGTTAGCGTGGATAGAGGATTGGTTGTCAAATAGGAGGCAGAGAGTGGGGGTCAACGGGTGCTATTCGGATTGGCGGATGGTGACTAGTGGAGTGCCCCAGGGGTCGGTGCTGGGGCCTCAGCTTTTTACCATTTATATAGAATATCTGGAGGAGGGAACCAAGTGTAGGGTGTCGAAATTTGCTGATGACACCAAGATTGGGGGAACGGCAAATTGTGCGGAGGGTGTGGAGAGTCTGCAGAAGGATCTAGATAGGCTGGGCGAATGGGCCAGGAAATGGCAAATGGAATTTAATGTTGGCAAGTGTGAGGTGGTCCACTTTGGTAGGAGGAATGGTAGGAAGGACTATTACTTACGTGGCGAAAAACTGCAGCAGGCGACGGTGCAGAGGGACCTCGGGGTCCTTGTGCATGAGTCGCAAAAACCCAGCTTGCAAGTGCAGCAGGTGGTCAGGAAGGCGAATGGGATGCTGGCCTTCATAGCGAGGGGGATTGAATATAAAAGTAGGGAGGTCTTGCTGCAGCTGTATAGGGCATTGGTGAGGCCGCAGCTGGAGTACTGTGTGCAGTTTTGGGCGCCGCACCTGCGCAAGGATATTTTGGCCTTGGAGGGAGTGCAGAGGAGGTTTACAAAGCTGATACCGGAGTTGAGGGGGTTGAGATATGAGGAGAGGCTGAATAAACTGGGCTTGTACTCGTTAGAGTTAAGAAGAATGAGAGGAGATCTCATTGAGACGTATAAGATGATGAATGGGATGGATAGGATAGAGGTGGAAAGACTCTTCCCGCTCAAAAAAGAAAGTAGGACTAGGGGGCACAGCCTCAAGATAAAAGGGGGGCAGTTTAGAGCGGAGTTGAGGAGGAACTTCTTCACTCAAAGGGTGGTGAATCTCTGGAATTCTCTGCCCGTTGAAGTGGTGGAGGCTGCCTCGCTAAATATTTTTAAGAAGCGGGTTGATGGGTTTTTGATAAGAGAGGGGATTAAGGGTTATGGGGAGAGGGCGGGAAGGTGGAACTGAGCAGCGACAGATCAGCCATGATCTTATTGAATGGCGGGGCAGGCTCGAAGGGCTAGATGGCCTACTCCTGCTCCTATTTCTTATTATCTTATGAATGGTTTGATAGAGCAGACGCAGCACGGATTCGTTAAGGGGAAGTCGTGTTTAACAAATTTATTAGATTTCTATGAGGATGTGACTAGTGCGGTAGACAGTGGGGAACCGGTGGATGTGGTGTTTCTAGATTTTCAAAAGGCGTTTGATAAGGTGCCTCATAAAAGGTTGCTTCGGAAGGTTACGGGGCATGGAGTTGGGGGTAAGGTGTTAGCGTGGATAGAGGATTGGTTGTCTAATAGCAGGCAGAGAATTGGTATCAATGGGTGCTATTCTGATTGGCGGTTGGTGACTAGTGGAGTGCCGCAGGGATCGGTGCTGGGGCCCCAGCTATTTACCATTTATATAGATGATCTGGAGAAGGGGGCTGAGTGTAGGGTGGCGAAATTTGCTGATGACACCAAGATGAGTGGAAAAGCAAATTGCGCGGAGGGTGTGGAAAGTCTGCAGAGGGATCTGGATGGGCTGAGCGAGTGGGTGAGGACCTGGCAGATGGAGTATAATGTTAGCAAGTGTGAGGTTATCCACTTTGGCAGAAATAATAGTCGGAGGGATTACTATTTAAAGGGCGAAAAGCTGCAGCAGGCGACGGTGCAGAGGGACCTGGGCGTCCTTGTGCAGGAGTTGCAAAAACCCAGCCTGCAGGTGCAGCAGGTGATCAAGAAGGCGAATGGGATGCTGGCCTTTATAGCGAGGGGGATTGAATATAAAAGCAGGGGGATCTCGCTGCAACCGTACAGGGCACTGGTGAGGCCGCAGCTGGAGTACTGTGTGCAGTTTTGGTCGCCGCACTTGCTTAAGAATATTTTGGCCTTGGATGGAATGCAGAGGAGGTTCACTAGGCTGATACATAAGAACATAAGAAATAGGAGCAGGAGCAGGAGTAGGCCATCTAGCCCCTCGAGCCTGCCCGGAGTTGAGGGGCTTGGACTATGAAGAGAGACTAAATAGACTGGGTCTGTACTCGTTGGAGTTTAGAAGGATGAGGGAGGATCTTATAGAGACATATAAGATAATGAAAGGGATGGATAGGGTAGAGGTAGAGAGATTCTTCCCGCTTAGAAAGGATAGCAGGACTAGAGGGCACAGCCTCAAGATAAAGGGGGGCAGTTTAGAACGGAGTTGAGGAAGAACTTCTTCACTCAAAGGGTGGTGAATCTCTGGAATTCTCTGCCCGTTGAAGTGGTGGAGGCTACCTTGATAAATATATCTAAGTCACGGATAGATATGTTTTTGACAGATAAGGGAATTAAGGGTTATGGGGAGAAAGCGGGAAAGTGGAACTGATCCACTTCAGATCAGCCATGATCTTATTGAATGGCAGGGCAGGCTCGAAGGGCTAGATGGCCTACTCCTGCTCCTATTTCTTATGTTCTTACTTATATTCTTAATATGCTGCCCCAGATAATTAGCCATTGCCTACCTGAATGGAAAAGCTGTTTTGGCAGTGCTGAATGGCCTGTTCCTATTTCCCACCCTCATCTCTCCTCTTCCTCCCTCACCAAATTCCCAGTTGTCCTCACTCTTCCTGCCCTCATCTATATTCATATTATTCCTCTGACCATCCTCTCATCTCTATCCATATTATCGCCACCACCCTCTATTCTTTCCTCCTTTAGTCTCTTCTTCCCATCCCATCTCCCAGTTCTCTTGCTTTTTACCCTTGTCTACGCCGTTACTGCTCCTCTCTGTTCTAACTCCTTTCTTCTGCCTTTCACATTTTTATTTACATTACTCCATTCCTGGTCCTTTTATCTTCTCCTTTCCACTCCACTTTGTCCCCCTCGATTCTCCTCCTCCTTTCTCTGTTCTCACTTTATTCCTACTTTTTACCTTTTTGTTCTCCTTTCATCTCCCATTGAATGGCAATCAAAGATGTACTTTTCTGTCTAGCTAGAAATGAATTATAGAAAGCAAGTCATACCTTATTCCGTATACAGCAGGAGTAAGGTACACCACAAGCAAGTGGTCCAGTTGCAGGGCCTTTACAATCATGGTACATGTTCCTTGACCAATCTGTGAAATCTTCTGCACCGCAGCATTTAAACTATAAACAAAAACAGAACAAGTCACAAGCTTAACACAACCAACAACTCAGATTATTTACCTGCACCGTTAAGGAGGAAATCTGCGATGTATGTATATGCAAAATGTTCTTTTCATTCAGCACACATACTGTTCTAGTTCATATATCATAGAATCATAGAATAGTTAGAGCACAGGAGGAGGTCATTTTTTTGTCTTGTCCACTCACTGCAAGAGTAACTCATCGATTTAAATTGTTACCATCTCTATGCGGTAACCATAAATAAACTAAAGTTACTGAATGATGTAATTATCAACAAGATTTCACTTCTTGTAACTTTTAACATAAATCAGAATCAACATAAATTAAACATGAATTAACAGGAAATTGATACTTTGAATAAAAAGATACACTTCACGTTAAATAGTGATAGATAGAACAAAAGTATGTGCAGCTCCAAGGTTCTCTAATTTAGCTTCTGGTACCTCTGATTTCTCTTGCTCAATTTACCTAGTTCTCAAGTCGCATTCACATGTAGCCATGCTCCATCTGAGGAACCTGAGACCATCATCACCTGCTATAGAACCTCCTTAGCTAGATTCACAACAAACTTGATGGTGCAGAATCCCAGAGACTGCTTTATTTGATCCCTATAATAAACCGCACAGTTTGAAACCAAAGCAGTAGGCTAGTGGAAACTAAGAGGGTTTCCTGATGATTAAGTCACCGTACAGGAGCCACTAGAAGGCCCATTCCATCACCGGAATGTTACCACTGTGCACGCCGGCAGGAATTTCCCATCCTGCTGCAGCGAACGGAGATTGGACTGGATGCCAAATTCTTCAGCCTCGCTGTAGTGGGAACGTAGCATGAATGGTAAGATTGCACCCTTGAATTGTGAAATCCAGAGTCTTGAGTGCATTAAAAAATATGGCAGGTAACTTAGCCAAAAGCAAACAGAAAGACCACATGAAAACTTGAACCTTGGCAAACAGCTGAAACACAGATGAGAAAACCAGAGTGAATTCGAGAGAGTGATGAAGTATCTTTTAGTAAGTCTCAGGAAAAGTGAATGAACTTTAAAGGTTCTATAAGATAAGGGAATTTGAGGAGGAAACATAAAGTCGAGTTTATAACATAAACCTTTATAAGTATAATTAAACTCTTTTTGATATACAATACTTTTTAAAAATTCATTTATGGGATGTGGGCTTTGCTGGCTATGCCAGCATTTATTGCTTGCACATTTTGTTTAGAAATGTGAAATTCTGGGGCATATTTTATTGGTTATTATGAGGGATTTTTATATAAACATTAACTGTCTCTAACAGGACTCCAATTAAATATTTTTACTCCAGATTGTTCAGCGTCCTTTTCCATAAATTACTTAAATGTTAAGGTACTAAATTCGTAATTAGCTGCATCACCCTTCACCGCCCCATTACATTTCCTATTTCTTATGCTTGTGTGTTATGGACAGGAAGGGGAATAATTTAAACAGCTCTGATTTCTCCTCAGACTACCCATCTGTAAACAAAAGTATTCCCCCTGTTACAAGTGGTGGCATATTTGGAAAGTTCCAAACCTCCATGAATAACTTGCACAGCAAACTCAATTTAAGATAAAAAGGGTTCGTTTATTTCACACACAAAATGTTAGAAAGGGGTTTTGTAACATTCATCCCCTTTGCACTCATACAATAAAAGAGGGATAGGGAAGTAAAGGATGTCAGGGAAAAATCATGATAAAATACGAGTTATGGTTTTGCACAATCCAAGATCCACAATTAAAAATTCATTTTCCTTCAGAAGGTAGTTGACTGACTACTGCAGAGTGATCTGTCTTTCCAGATGGGGGAACTTCCACGACGGGGGAACTTCCATGGCGGGGGAATTTCCACGACGGGGGAATTTCCACGATGGGGGAACGCACGTTGAGTTAGTTTTAAAAGTACGAATTTCAATATTACAGTAATTCACGGTGTAAATGAAGAGCAGATTTCTTTCTGCAGTCACTGGTTCAATGGTCATACAGTAGACAGACTGCTTGCCTGGAGTAAAGTTTCCCTTTAGAGACCTAACAGTGACAGAAGATAAGATCTAAAAGAATTCAGACAGCTCAAGTCTTGGTCATGTGTCATGGTGGTTTTAGGCTGATTAATGAGATCCACAGTTGAAACCCACTGTATTTGAGAGCAGGTAATGGTTGGGCCATTAACACTATATTAGAGATTAGGAGTCACAATCAGCTACCTCCAAGGCTGACTGGGCTGCTAAAATGTTTGCAGCCGGTCCTGTATCCTGCTAGCTTTACTTTCTCATGTTATTCTTTAAAGTTTCAGATTAGTTTAAACACCTTTGTAAATAACAGAATTTTATTCTTTGGATACACTTCCTCCTCTGCCCCCTGACATTGCCCAAGGAACAAAAGTGCAGGGGGCAACTACTGGCATTCTGCCTAGGGATCAGTCAGGGAAGGAGAGAGGCCAGTGATCAGGGCGAGCTATGGTGGATGGGGGCTGTAGAGATCAAAGTGAGTCACGGGAGAGAGGGGGGGGTCGTGGGGCTGGGTCCGGGAATGGTTGGGGGTCAGTGATTGAGCTGGCTAGCAAAGAGGGAAGCTGTCAGTGCGGGGCTACTGTGCATGTGCTGCTCAGCACTGACAGATCAGTACATCCACAGTAGTTCAATCAGCGTGCTGATTTCAGCCTCATCAGTGGGAATAGGCACCACTGGTGGCCTCTGCATTGCACAGAGTGTGGGAGATTCTTGTCTGAACTCCCACTGAAAAAAACAGCATGAATCACTCCAATTTTCACGTGCATTCGACACTTAGAACTTTTTGGAAGAATTCCTCCTAACTTTGGTTTCATTTGTGAAGTAAAACTTCACAATCCTGATGATTTCCATTTCAAATTCTGTTATGTGACTGCTCTGTGCCTTTTCATAAAGTGACTGTGGAACAGCTCATCCATTGTAGCTGTGTTGATTCTCTTTAGGGGCAGTTCTCCTAGAGCCACAGGCCCACCATCTACCCATAACACTGTAAATCCTTTCTTCTCAAATAACAAATCCAGTACCTTTGCTATTGATTCTGCCTCCACCACAATCTCAGGCTGTGCATTCCAGATCCTAAACACTTACTGCATAAAAGATTTTCCTTATGACTTCACTGCTTCTTTTGCCAATTGATGAAGTCTGTCTGGTTCTTGACTCTTCCACCAATGAGGCCAGATTTTTCCCATTTACTTTGGCCAGACCTCTATTTCATATCTAATCTATTGAAACTACTGCCACTTCTTAATATTTATCTGGATTTATCTTCCTCTTGTATTATCACAGGCTCTTTCCCCAGCTTGTTTTCTGAATCAATTCTGGACAAGCACAATGCTTTCTTATTTTCCACTCTTGTCCATTCTGCCAGTTCATGGATTGATTTTCTTGGTCTTTATCCTGCACATTCAAACAATATGCAAACTTACTTAGCTCCTGTACACCCCACAATTGTCATATCCTTCCATTCATTCGACCCCACTGAAATATGTAATTCGAGTACCTACCCAAAGCAGTTAGCCTGTGTATGTGATAGCTATGGGAAATGCATCAAGATAGCTCATGTTACCATTGCACAATCCTTGTTCAACACATTCTGCTCCTCTTGACCTCAACATAAATCACATGAACAGTTGAGGCACAAGGTTCTCATTGTTCTCTGGAACAGTGCACTGGTGGCTGGTGAGTGTAAACTGCGAGTGTACTGTGTTTTTTTTAAAAATTGCATTGCTGGGTTGTGGGTTTTTTCCTTTTGTGCTTTCCGTAGTGGGTCCTAAGCGCAAGGGCTGTTGGGAAGGGTGTGAGGGAGTATAAAAACACAGCCGCAGTAGACAGTGGGTGGTGGAGTGAGTACTGCAGGGGCTTTGGCGAGGCAGGCTTAGGCAAGGTGAGCTACTGGTCAAAGTTTTCAAAGTGTGTCCATAGGTCTAAGGGTAGCCAAATAAATGGCAGAGTCCATGGGGAGATATGTCGAGGGCCGAAGGGCCTGTTTGTGCTGTAATGTTCTATGTCAGCTGTGTAAGGTGCAATATGTGGGAGTTCCTGGAGACACAGCATCTCTGGAGAGTCCACATCTGCACCAAATGTCTGGAGTTGCAGCGTTTGAGGGCCTGGGTTAGGCAACTGGAATTGAGGCTGGAGGATTTATTTTTAGTGAGGGAAAATGAGGCACTAATGAATTGGAACCAGATTCAAGAGGGGATCCCAAGGAGGGGGGATGGGTGGGTTACAGTTAGGAAGGGGAAAAAGAAGAGGAGTAATGTTCCAAAGGCTACCCCAGGGGTAGTCTCTCAAGATAGCAGGGGTAAGGCACCAACTGAGGTGGAAAGGGCACAAGGGGAAGAGGAAAATGCCTCAGAGGAAGGGGGCTGGATGTGAGATAGTGGTGGGGGATGGGAGGGTTAGCAGAATTGACAGGCTGTTCTGTGGGCAAAAGCAGGACTCCAGGATGGTGGTCTGCCTCCCTGAAGCAGGGGTTTCAGGATGTGTTGAAGAGGGTAGAGGGAATATTGAAGGGCCAAGGGACCCAGGTGGATGTAATTATACATGTAGAAGAGAAGGACATAGGAAGGAAGAGTAGGGGGGAAATACGTAGGCAGTTCAGGGAGTTGGGAGCCAGGCTGAAGTGTAGGGCCTCCAGGGTGGTGATCTCTGGGCTGCTGCCAGTGCCCAGTAATAGCAGGGCTAAGAATAATGAGATCCTGCAGCTGAATGTGTGGCTGAGGGATTGGTGCAGGACAGAGGGTTTTAGTTTTGTTGACCATTGGGAAGTCTTTGCAAAGGAAGGGCACTTCTATAAGAGGGATAGGGAACACTTAAATGGGAAGGGGACACATACTTTAGCTGGGAGGTTGGCTGGAGTGTTTAGGCAGGGTTTAAACTAGTAAGGAGAGGGGTGGGGAGGAGAGACAGCTCAGGCATTGGGAGTGAGTTGGAGGTCAGGGTAAGTCTAGATGATAGGAAAATCCCCCAGGAGAAGGAGGATCTGAGAGGGCCTGAGGGTCTTGGGCGCATCTGTTTTAATGCGAGGAGTGTGATGGGAAAGTCAGATGAACTTAGGGCCTTGATGTTCGTGAGGAATTTAGATGTGGTGGCAGTGATAGAGATGTGGTTAAAGGAGGGACAGGACTGGCAGCTAAATATTCCAGGGTATAAGTGTTTTAGGTGTGATAGGGGAAGGCTGAAAAGAGGAGGGGGAGTGGCACTCTTAGTTAGGGAGCAGATCACAGCGTTGCAGAGGGAGGATAACATGGAGGGGTTGGGAATTGAGTCTCTGTGGGTGAAGCTGAGGAATAGGAAGGGGGCCATTACTATGCTAGGAATGTACTATAGGCCACCCAATAGCCCGCGGGGCAGTGGAACATAGAACATAGAACATTACAGCACAAACAGGCCCTTCGGCCCTCGAGTTGCGCCGATCACATCAACCCCACCAATCTATAGACCTATCTATAACCCCCAATCCCATTAAACCCCATATACTCATCCAGAAGTCTTTTAAAAGACCCCAGCGAGTTCGCCTCCACCACCGATGACGGCAGCCGATTCCATTCACTCACCACCCTCTGAGTGAAAAACTTACCCCTAACATCACCTCTGTACTTCCCTCCCCGCACCTTAAATCTGTGTCCTCTCGTAGCGACCATTTCAACCCGGGGAAATAGCCTCTGAGAGTCCACCCTATCTATTCCTCTCAACATTTTATAAACTTCTATCAGGTCGCCTCTCAACCTTCGCCTCTCCAGGGAAAAGAGTCCCAGCTCCCTCAACCTATCCTCATAAGGCATGCCTCCCAGTCCAGGCAACATCCTTGTAAATCTCCTCTGCATCCTTTCAATAGCTTCTACGTCTTTCCTATAGTGAGGCGACCAGAACTGCGCACAGTACTCCAAATGAGGCCTGACGAGGGTCCTGTAAAGTTGCAGCATTACCTCCCGACTCCTAAACTCAATCCCTCGATTAATGAAGGCCAGTACACCATACGCCTTCTTGACCACCTCCTCCACCTGCGAGGCCGATTTAAGAGTCCTGTGGACCCGGACCCCGAGATCCTTCTGCTCTTCAACGCTACTAAGACTCCTGCCCTTGATAGTGTACTCGTTCATCCCGTTGGTTCTGCCGAAATGGACGACTACACATTTGTCCGCGTTGAAGTCCATCTGCCACTTCTCCGCCCATTCCTGCATCCTATCTATGTCCTGCTGCAACTTTTGACATCCTTCCAGACCCTGGAAGAGGTTATATTTAGGGACATTTTGGATAAGTGTAGGAAGAACAGGGTTGTTGTAGTGGGAAATTTTAATCTCCCTGGGGTGGATTGGAAGGTGCCCAGAGCTGGGGGTTCGGACAGAGAGGAATTCGTAAGATGTGTATTGGAAGGATCCTTGCAACAGTATGTAGATAGCCCGACTAGAGAGGGGGCTATACTGGATTTAGTTAGAAAGTCATAGAACATTACAGCACAAACAGGCCCTTCGGCCCTCGAGTTGCGCCGATCGCATCAACCCCACCAATCTATAGACCTATCTATAACCCCCAATCCCATTAAACCCCATATACTCATCCAGAAGTCTTTTAAAAGACCCCAGCGAGTTCGCCTCCACCACCGACGACGGCAGCCGATTCCAATCACTCACTACCCTCTGAGTGAAAAACTTACCCCTAACATCACCTCTGTACTTCCCTCCCCGCACCTTAAATCTGTGTCCTCTCGTAGCGACCATTTCAACCCGGGGAAATAGCCTCTGAGAGTCCACCCTATCTATTCCTCTCAACATTTTATAAACTTCTATCAGGTCGCCTCTCAACCTTCGCCTCTCCAGGGAAAAGAGTCCCAGCTCCCTCAACCTATCTTCATAAGGCATGCCTCCCAGTCCAGGCAACATCCTTGTAAATCTCCTCTGCACCCTTTCAATAGCTTCTACGTCTTTCCTATAGTGAGGCGACCAGAACTGCGCACAGTACTCCAAATGAGGCCTGACGAGGGTCCTGTAAAGTTGCAGCATTACCTCCCGACTCCTAAACTCAATCCCTCGATTAATGAAGGCCAGTACACCATACGCCTTCTTGACCACCTCCTCCACCTGCGAGGCCGATTTAAGAGTCCTGTGAACCCGGACTCCGAGATCCTCCGAGTTCTGGGCAATGAGCCGGGTCAGGTGGTTGAGGTTGCATTAGGTGAACATGTGGCTAACAGTGACCACAACTTCGTCTACTTTAGGATACTAATGGAAAAGACGAGAGGGGGAAGGCTAGATACAGCCGGATTAGGCAGGAGCTTAGGGATACAGACTGGGATAGGCTGTTGGAAGGCAAGACCACGTTAGGCATGTGGGAGTCTTTCAAGGGAAAACTGAAATGGGTGCAGGAAAGGCATGTGCTGGTTAGGAGAAAGGATAGGAAAGGTAGGATTAGGGAACAGTGGATTATTAGAAATATAGAAGACCTGGTTAGGAAGAAACGAGAGGCATATGTCAGGTCTAAGCAGCTGGGAACAGAGAGAGCGTTGGAGGAATACAGAGAGGAGGGATCTCAAACGGGAAGCTAGGAGAGCAAAGAGGGGGCATGAGATGGCTTTGGCAGGTAGGGTTAAGGAGAATCTAAAGGCGTTTTACTCCTATCTTAAGAACAAAAGGGTGGCTAGGGGTAAAATCGGTCCTCTCAGGGACAAACGTGGGGAATTATGCTTAGAGGCAGAGGGAATGGGGGAGATCCTGAATGAATACTTTGCGTCGGTATTCACGAAGGAGAGGGGCTTGATGTCTGGTACGGTCATCGAGGGAGCGGTAGACCAATTGAAAGATCTATCGATTACGAGGGAAGAAGTGTTAGGGCTTTTAGATGGCATTAAAACCGATAAATCTCCGGGGCCCGATTGCATTTATCCCAAGGCTGCTTAGAGAGACGAGGGATGAGATTGCTGGGCCTCTGACGCGAATCTTTGTCTCTTCTTTGGACACAGGTGAGGTCCCAGAGCACTGGAGGATAGCGAAAGTGGTACAGTTGTTTAAAAAGGGTAGGAGGGGTAGCCAGGGTAACTATAGGCCGGTGAGCTTAACGTCAGTGGTAGGTAAGTTGGAGAGGATTCTTAGGGATAGGATGTATGCACACTTGGAGCGTTGCGATCTGATTAAGGATATGCAGCATGGCTTTGTCAAGGGGAAGTCTTGCCTTACGAATCTGGTAGAATTCTTTGAGGAGGTGACAAAAACGGTTGACGAAGGACGAGCCGTTGATGTCGTCTATATGGATTTCAGTAAGGTGTCTGACAAAGTCCCTCATGGTAGGTTGGTACAGAAGATTAAAGCTCATGGATATGTGGTCAGGTGTCTAGATGGGTAGAGAACTGGCTTGCAAAGAGGAGTCAGAGTAGTAGTGGAGGGGTCTTTTTCTAGCTGGAGGTCTGTCACTAGTGGGTGTGCCGCAGGGCTCGGTACTGGGACCTCTTCTCTTTGTAGTGTTTATAAATGATTTGGAAGAGGGAGTAGGTGGTGTGATCAGCAAATTTGCTGATGACACCAAGATGGCTGGATTGGCGGGCAGTGAGGAGCAGTGTCTGGCAATACAGCAGGATATTGATAGGCTGATATATTGGGCAGATAAATGGCAAATGAAGTTTAATCCGGATAAATGTGAGGTGATGCATTTTGGCTGGAATAATGTAGGGGGGAGTTATATGGTAAAGGGTAAGCCCGTAAGGAGTATAGAATTGCAGTGAGACCTGGGGGTTGAAGTGCACAAGTCTTTGAAGGTGGCAGTGCAAGTGGAGAGTGTGGTGAAGAAAGCCTATGGTATGTTAGCCTTTATAGGAAGGGGTATAGAATATAAGAGCTGGAGTCTAATGTTGCAGTTGTACAGAACGTTGGTTAGGCCGCATTTAGAGTACTGTGTCCAGTTCTGGTCGCCTTATTACCAGAAGGACGTGGAGACTCTGGAGAGAGTGCAGAGGAGGTATACCAGGATGTTGCCTAGTACGGAAGGACTGGGGTATGAGGAAAGATTGAAGAAATTGGGGCTCTTTTCCCTTGAAAGACGGCGACTGACGGGGGATCTAATAGAGGTATATAAGATTATGAAGGGTATAGATAGAGTAAATAGAGGTAAGCTATTTCCTATAATAGAGACACATAGGACAAGGGGCCATGGACTTAAGGTGAGGGGGGAGAGGTATAACACAGATATTAGAGGGAGGTTTTTCACACAGAGGGTAGTGGGGGTATGGAATGCTCTGCCAAGTAAGGTGGTGGAGGCAAACACGCTAGAGTCATTTAAGAGTAACTTAGACAGGCACATGACTGGGTTGGATGATGGGTGGATATAGGAGATTGTTTTAAATAAGGGTCATTAGCATTGGGGCGTCCCTGGTAATGTAAATGGGTACGGTATGATAATGTTTTTCTCTTTTCATTCACAGGTTTTAAGTCGGTCCACCTCGTGTCCAACGAGGGTCATACATGTGATGGGTCGTACTGGGGCTGCTCTTGGTTGTTCGAGAGTGGCCTAGTGCTTCATGTCGTTAGTGTGTGCCTAAACTGGACCAGATACTGGGCAAGACGACAGCTTTGACTATCACTGATTGCTGTGCAGACACATGGATTTGGGCCGGTGTCTGTGGGAGTTTGCGCATTCTCCCCGTGCTTGCGTGGGTTTTCTCCGGGTGCTCCGGTTTCATCCCACACCCCAAAGATGTGCTGTTAGGCTGATTGGCAGGAATAAATTGTCCCTAAATCAGTTTCCCTCAATCTGGATGGGCATAAAACATTAGATAAGGGTCTTGGGTGGAGAGGGGGACTGGTGGTGTTGAGATGGCGGCGCGGGCTCGTTGGGCCGAAGGGCCTGTTTCCCAGCTGATTTTGTTCTTTGTTCTCTTTATTAGTTCTATCAGCTGCTCAAAATTCAAAATTTTGTAATTAAGCCCAATTAATTAAGTGGAGTGGACCTGTAATATGACTACCATATTTGATAAGAACTGCTTTACCGTCACAACTTGTGAACTAATCATGGTCTTCCATTCCCTATGGACCAATACGATGCAAGAGCAGAAGTATGCCATTTTGTCCATCAAGTCTGCTCCACCATTCAATGAGATCATGACTAATCTGATATAATGCTCAACTCCATTTTCTTACCTTATTCCCATAACCCCATGTTTCTGCATCTGATTAAAAATCTGTCTTTCTCAACCTTGAACTTAATGAACCAGACTTTATAACTCTCTAAGATAAAAAAAATCCACAGATTCACTATCCTCAAGTGAAGAAATTCCTCCATCTCAGTCTTAAATGTGCTCCCTCTGTTATATAATACTGTTAAGATCCCAATTGATGTTACAACTGGTTAGTCACCCTGGCTCAAAAGATCAGAATACTTATTTTTATCAAACATAGAAGAAACTGAGTCACAGTACGACTGATTAATAAATGTTGTCTTTTGTCAAAAACAAAACATTTTTAAAAATGGATTATAATACAATACTCCTCCTTTAGCTTAACACACACAGGTTTTAGCTTAGTATGGATGACAAAATACATTTGAAGTTACAATTGTCTCATTAGCATCCAAAGTCAAAATTTGCAAATCTCTCCTCAGAATTGTCCCCCCATCGCACCCACGATTGTCAAACAGGAGTAAAAAATTCCACTCTCAGAAAGAGGTTTTAAAAGCTTCTCTCGTAGTAATACTTCACTGGGGGTCCACATTCCAAAGTCCCATTCATGTTATCCCAAGACCCAGGAGACCATAGCTTTTGCTCCACTTTTCGCAACAAATTGTCACAGGTGGATAGGGTTGTAAAGAGTGCTTTTGGTACATTGACCTTTATAAATTGGAGTATCGAGTATAAAAGTTGGAGCGTTATGGTAAGGTTATATAAGGCATTGGTGAGGCCGAATCTAGAGTATTGTGTACATTTTTGGTCACCTAATTACAGGAAGGATGTAAATAAAGTCGAAAGGGTGCAGAGAAGGTTCATGAGGATGTAGTGGATGTGGTGTTTTTAGATTTTCAAAAGGCGTTTGATAAGGTGCCTCATAAAAGGTTGCTACAGAAGGTTAGGGTGCACGGAGTTGGGGTAAGGTGTTAGCGTGGATAGAGGATTGGTTGTCTAATAGGAGGCAGAGAGTTGGTATCAATGGGTGCTATTCTGGTTGGCGGTTGGTGACTAGTGGAGTGCGGCAGGGATCGGTGCTGGGGCCTCAGCTATTTACCATTTATATAGATGACCTGGAGGAGGGGGCTGAGTGTAGGGTGACGAAATTTGCTGATGACACCAAGATGAGTGGAAAAGCAAATTGCGTGGAGGGTGTGGAAAGTCTGCAGAGGGATCTGGATAGGCTGAGTGAGTGGGCGAGGACCTGGCAGATGGAGTACAATGTTAGCAAGTGTGAGGTTATCCACTTTGGCAGAAATAATAGGAGGGATTACTATTTAAAGGGCGAAAAGCTGCAGCATGCTACGGTGCAGAGGGACCTGGGCGTCCTTGTGCAGGAGTCGCAAAAACCCAGTCTGCAGGTGATCAAGAAGGCGAATGGAATGCTGGCCTTTTTAGCGAGGGGGATAGAATATAAAAGTAGGGAGGTCTTGCTGCAACTGTACAAGGTACTGGTGAGGTCGCAGCTGGAGTACTGTGTGCAGTTTTGGTTGCCGCACTTGCTCAAGGATATATTGGCCTTGGAGGGAGTGCAGAGGAGGTTCACTAGGCTGATACCAGAGGTGAGGGGGTTGGACTATGAAGAGAGACTAAACAGACTAGGTCTGTACTTGTTGGAGTTTAGAAGGATGAGGAGGGATCTTATAGAGACATATAAGATAATGAAAGGGATGGATAGGGTAGAGGTAGAGAGATTCTTTCAGCTTAGAACGGATAGCAGGACTAGAGGGCACAGCCTCAAGATAAGGTTGGGGGGGAGGGGGGGTCAGGGCGCAGTTTAGATCGGAGTTGAGGAGGAACTTCTTCACTCAGAGGGTGGTGAATCTAGAATTCTCTGCCCGTTGAAGTGGTGGAGGCTACCTCGCTAAATATATTTAAGTCACGAGTAGATAGGATTTTGGCAGACAGGGGAATTAAGGGTTGTGGGGAGAAAGTGGGAAAGTGGAACTGATCCACTTCAGATCAGCCATGATCTTATTGATCCACTTCAGATCATGATCCACTTCAGATCAGCCATGATCTTATTGAATGGCGGGGCAGGCTCGAAGGGCTAGATGGCCTACTCCTGCTCCTATTTCTTATGTTCTTATGTTACTGGGACTTGAGAAGCTGAGTTAGAGAGAGATTGAATAGGTTAGGACTTTATTCCCTGGAGCGTAGAAGAATGAGGGGAGATTTGATAGAGGTGTATAAGATTTTGATGAGTATAGATAGAGTGAATGCAAGCAGGCTTTTCCCACTGAGGCTAGGGAAGAAAAAAACCAGAGGGCATGGGTTAAGGGTGAAAGGAGAAAAGTTTAAAGGCAATATTAGTGGGGGATTCTTCATGCAGAGAGTGGTGGGAGTGTGGAATGAGCTGCCGGATAAAGTGGTAAATGCAGGGTCACTTTTAACATTTAAGAAAAACTTGGATGGGTTCATGGATGAGAGGAGTGTGGAGGGATATGGTCCAAGTGCAGGTCAGTGGGGCTAGGCAAAAAATAGTTTGGCACAGACAAGAAGGGCCAAATGGTCTGTTTCTGAGCTGTAATTTTCTATGATTCTAAATCTGTGCCAGGATTCTGGACCAGCTTTTTGTGACTTCCACTGCCTTAACGGCTTCACTGTTCCACTGCCATCTTTTGAGATACCAGTCACTGCTTTACAATTTGTTCACAGACAGTATGAAAAATTATTCACCCAGTAGAGTTGTTTTTAGAATTCTCACCAACCGATCTCGTCTTATCCTTGTCTGTTTTTCCTGAAACAGAAGTCTATTATCCAATAGTCTCTGATCACAGAGTTTCAGATGTTCTGAAATCTTCTTGTTACAGCTCTCTGAATCACTGGATCTTCTACTACCTTCTTTTAATTTTCTCTGTGGAATTCCAGCCCTGGCTAGATAGCTCCATAATCAGGTTCCAGTTCATGCAAATCTGAGATCAATCCTGTCTCTCTTTCAGTCTCCAACTTAACTTACTATGTTTTCAAGTTTCCCGTGCACTTTGATTTTGTTCGGCTGTTTCCCTTCCTTCTGGGGAGCTGCCCCTTTTACTTTGTCTGTCCTGATTTGACTTGAGTTTGTTTATTTGGTTTGACCTTAAAAGAGGCCAACTTAACTAACTAGCTTTTACTACAGATTTCTGGACAAAAGGATTATCTGCTTCTCCCATCGGTTGGTAGGCAAATATCTTCACATTCCCCCTAAACCTCCTGCTTCTCACCTTGAATCTATGTCCTCTCAAAGAGTAATACAGCACAAAAACAGCCCAGCACGTCTGTGCCACACAAATGCCTCTCTAATCTAATATTTTCTTGCCTCTCAGTGGCCCATATCCCTCCATTCCCTTTCTATTCATGTTCTATCCAGTGACTCAAACGTGGTTACAGGATCTACCTTCACCACCGTCTCCTGCAGTGTGTTCCTGGCATTCACTACCCTGTGTGAGAAAACTTGCCCTTTGCATCTCTCAAACTTTCTCCCTCTCACTTTCAACCTATGCCCCTGAGTAATTAATCCTTCGATCCAGGAAAAAGACTCTGACTATCCACTCTCTCCAAACCCGTCACAATCTTATAAACTTCAATCAGGTCCCCCCTCATCCTCCGATGCTCCAATAAGAACAATCCAAGTTTGTTCTACCTTTCTTCATAGCCCTTATTCACCAAACCAGGCACTCTTTCCAATGCATCAACATTCTTCCACCAGTGTGGTGACCTGAATTGTACACAATACTCCAAATGCGGCCTAACCGAAGTCTTATACGGCTGCAACATGATTTCCAATTCCTATACTCAGCTCCCTGACTGACAAAAGCCAGCAAGCCATATGCCTTCTTGACCACCTTGTCCACCTGAGTTGCCACCTTCAGGGGATTGTGGATCTGCATGCCTAGATCCCTCTGTATGCTAATATTTCTAAGGGCTCCACCATTTACTGTATACTTTCCTTCTGCTGTAGACCATCAAAATCGCATCACCTCACATTTGTCCAGGTAAAATTCCATCGGCCCAGGTCTTCAGCTGATTTATATCCTGCTGTATCCTCTGACAATTCAACTCATTATCCATTACTCCCCCAATCTTTGTATTATCTGCAAATTCACTAATCAGACTTTATTAATTCGGTGGCACGGTAGCACAGTGGTTAGCGCTGCTGTTTCACAGCTACAGGGTTCGATTCCTGGCTTGGGTCACTGTCTGTGTGGGGTTTGCACATTCACCTTGTGTCTGCATGGGTTTCCTCCCACAGTCCAAAGATGTGCGGGTTAGGTTGATTGGCCATGCTAAAATTGGCCCTTAGTACCCTGAGATGCGCAGGTGAGAGGGATGTAAGAATTTGGATTAGGGCCTGGGTGGGATTGTGGTCGGTGCAGACTCGATGGACCAAATGGCCTCTCTCTGCACTGTAGGGTTTCTATGATTTCTATGAGACTACTTCCATTTTCCTCTAAATCATTTATATACTTTACAAACAACAGTGGCTCCAGCACTGATCCTTGTGGAGGGCAATTATATGTGGTTACGGTGATAGGACCGGGTGGGTTGTTGTCAGTGCAGGCTCGGTGGCCAAGGGGCCTCCTTCTACACTATAATTCTATGACTCTAACACCACTTGTCATGTACATCCAGTTAGTGAAGTACCCTTCTACTGCTACTCTCTGCTACCTATGCCCAAGCTAGATTTCTATTCATTTTACCAACTCACCTAGGATCTTACACGAGTTCACCTGCTGTATCAGCCTGCCATGAGGAACTTTATCTAAGGCTTTACTAAATTCATGAATACAATATCCACTGCTCTGCCCAATATTTCTTGTCACTTCTTCAAAAACTCAATCAAGTTTGAGAGACACAACCTCCCTTTCATAAAACCGTGCTGCCAATCATTAATAAGCCCATTCTCTTCCAGATGTGAATACATCCTGTCCCTAAGAATCTTCTCCAATAATTTCCCCACCACATGTAAGGCTCACAAGCCTATAATTTCCCGGATTGTCTTTTCTATCCTTCTTAAACAAAGGAACAATGTTAGCTGTTCTCCAATTCTCTGGTACCTCACCCATGGCTAAAGAGAAAACAAAGGATGAAAGGGAATGGCCGAGTGATATTATAGCTAAACCATTAGTCCAGAAACTCAGCTAATATTCTGGGTACCCGGGTTTGAATCCTGCCATGGCAGGAGCTGAAATTTGAATTCAATAAAAGATATCTGAAATTAAGAATCTACTGTTGACATGAAACCATTGTTGATTGTTGGAAAAATCCATCTCGATCACTAATGTCCTTTAAGGAAAGAAATCTGCCATCCTTTCTCGGTCTGGCCTACATGTGACTTCAGAGCCACAGCAATATGTTGACTCTCAACTGTTCTCTGAAATGGTCGAGCAAGACACTCTTTTGTATCAACCACTACAAAGTCTCAACAAAGAAATGAAACCAGCTGGAATTCACTCCCTAACTTCATTGTGGGTCAATCCACAGAACATGGACTGCAGCAATTCAAGAAAGCAGCTCACCATCATTTTCTCAAGGGCAACTAGGGGATGAGCAATAAATACTGGCCAGCCAGCGATGCCTACGTTCCACGAATGAATTTTAAAAAAGAAAAGATTTTGGCCAAGGCCCTATCAATCTCTTCCTTCATCTCTCTCAGTATTTTGGGAAAGACCCTAGCTGGCTTGGGGACCTGTCTACCTTAATGTTTTTTAAAACCTCAATATCTTCTCCCTTTTTATCTCAACATCTCCTGTGACTGAACCTTCAACTAAAAGGAAGACCAACTCCTTACCCACTCTGTCCATGCTTGTCATAATCTTGCACACCACAACTAGCCCGATAGTGTTCGGGCTGCAGCTAGTTTTGTAAAATTTCTCAGATATAAATGGGAAAGATTTTACTTTAGCTTGAGGGAAAAAATGGATATTAAAAATTATTATTGAAAATACTGTGCCAGTGGTTCCTGTTAAGGGATTCTATTTGTCAACATAAATGTTGGTGTGCTTTCATCAAGGAGCAACTTGTAGACAAAACAAGAGGCAGCCAAGGAATAATCATTGGAGACACGAAAGATAATAAGACCATAAAACATAGGAGCAGAATTAGGCCACTCGCCCCATCAAGTCTTCTCCACTACACAATCATGGCTAATATTTTTCTCATCCCCATTCTCCTGCCTTTTCCCCATAACCTCTGACCCCCTTATTAATCAAGAATCGATCTCTGCCTTAAAGGCACTCAATGACCTGGCCTCCACAGCCTTCTGTGGCAAAAAGTTCCATAAATTCATCACTCTAACTGAGAAATTTCTCCTCATCTCTGTTTAAAGGATCGACCCTTTAGCCTGAGGTTGTGACCTCTGGTTCTAGTTTTCCCTACTAGTGGAAAAACATTCTCTCCAAGTCCACTCTATCCAGACCTCACAGTATCCTGTAAATTTCAATAAGATCCTCCTCATCCTTCTAAACTCTGAGTACAAACCCAGATTCCTCAACCATTCCACATATAACAAGCTCTTCATTCAAGGGATCACTTTTGCAAACCTCCTCTGGACCGTTTCCAAGACCAGCACATCCTTCCTCAGATATGGGGCCCAAAACTGCTCATAATACTCCAAATGGGGTCTGACCAGAACCTTATACAGCCTCAGAAGTACATCCCTGCTCTTTATTCTAGCCTTTCGACATGAACATTAACATTGCATTTGCCCTCCCTGACTCTCTTGAGGCTCTGACATTCCACTGGTGTCTTCCAACGTGAAGACTGATGCAAAGTAACTATTCAGCTCCCCTGCCATTACTTTGTTTCCTATTATTTCTTCTCCAGCCTCATCTTCCTGTGGTCCAATGGCTATTTTTGCCTCTGTCTTATCTTTTATATATTGAAAAAAATTCTTCCTGTCTTCTTCTATATTACTAGCTAGCTTACATTCATATTTCATCTGCTCCCCCCCCTTACTGCCTTTTTAATTGTTTTCTGCTTTTAAAGGCTTCCCAATCCTCTGGTTTCCCACTAATCCTTGCCACTTTGTTTGATTTCTTTTTTAGCTTTTATGCTGTCCTTGACTTCCCGCATCAGCTATGGATGCATCGTCCTCCCCTTAGCATGTTTCCTCCTCCTTGGGATGAGTTTCTGCTGTCAAAAACTCCTGCTTCACTGTCTTCCCTGCTAGGCTCCCTTTCCAATCAACTCTGGCCAGCTCCTCCCTCATATCTTTGTAAACCTTTATTTAATTGTAATACCGTTATATCTGATTCAGCTTCTCTCTATCAAACTGCAGGGTAAATTCGATCATATTGTGATTACTGTTCCCTAAGGGTTCCTTCACCTTAAGTTCCTGAATCAAGTCTGCCACATTACACATCACCAAATCCAGAATTGCCTGTTCTCTTGTAGGCTCTGTTACAAGCTGCTCCAAAAAAAAAATCTCTTACACATTCCACAAATTCCTTTTCTTGGAATCGACCTGATTTTCAGTCCACCTGCATATTGAAGTCCCCATGATTATTGTAATATTGCCTTTTTTATTATACCTATTCTATCTCTCGATTTATTTTCTGCCCCACATTCTGATTGTTGCTAGTTGGCCTGTACGTAATTTCCATCAGGGTCTTTTTACCTTTGCAATTCCTCAACTCTACCCACAGAGATTCTATGCCTTTTGATCCTATATCATTTCTAGTTTTCGATTTAACTTCATTCCTTATTAACAATGCAACCCCGTCCCCTTTGCCCATCTGCCAGTCCTTCCGATAGGACACATATCCTTGGATATTTAGATCCAAGCTCTGATCCCTCTGCAGCCATGTCTCTATGATGCCCACAACTTTGTACTGACCAATTTCAATGTGCGCAACAAACTTGTTCCATATACTGTGTGCATTTAGGTACAACACCCACATGTTGTTCTTTATGACCACTTCCCTTCTCATACTTATCACTTTTTTTGCTCTGCCTGAAGTTAGATTCCTGTCATCTTCTACACTCTGTTCTATTACATGGACTGGAAACTTTATTAACTTCTCCTGAGCCCTCAGTTTCATTAACCTGCACTTCCATCCTCTCCTTTAACTCTGATTTTCTAAATCCCTCCCCCCCACCCCCCTATTAATAACACAGGAGGTGGTAGAGCAACCATTGCAGGTGATTACCTGGCTATGATTAGTTGGATAAGAATGGAGCAGGATAGTGTTGTCAACTTTGTCAAAGGTAGCAGAGAGATTGAGAAGGGTGAAGAGGAGTAGTGCATCTTTGCAACAGCCATGTAGGATGTCACCGGTGACCTTGATATTTGATACCATTTTGGTACTGTGGCATAGGATACCTGATTGAAAGGAGTCAAATTTGTTATAGGAAATGTGATTTGGGAAGCAAAGCCCCATTAAAGAAGTTTGGAAAAAGTAATTTGCAAGTACAGAGAAATCGAGGGGCTTATTGTTGAGGAGAGCAGATTTGAAGGAAAGGACAACAGGATCAGAGGGGAAGGAACCATTAATATTAGCTAACATAAAATCAGTATTTTATTGGGAATAGGATCAAAGGGTGGTGAACTGGAGAAAGAAATAGATACATTATTCATGACAGAATGCTGACAGAATTCTGGTATATTCAAACTGTAATTATAAAAATACATGACCAAACCATGGAACCTGCTGTGTTTGCAGTTTCCCCTGGATATAGACTCAAAAATAATATAATGACAGCTAAATAACATGAGCTCAAATATTTTAAAAAATGCACAAACCTCCTCTTGGACAAAATCCATTATGTTCTTGAAATCCAGATCATCATAATAATGTGTGATTCCTTTACGAATGTTTTTATTTATAAAATCTAATGTCTGGAAAACAAATGGCACAAAATTAAATCAGGAACACCACCTTTGAAGGCCGCCCAAGCAGCTGCAGATAATCAGATCGAACATAAAGTGTAATTTTACACAGTCTGACTCAGTAATTATGCAGTAAATCAGTCAAAAACTTTGAGATTAAGAATGAAGTACCTTGTTATAAAATAAGGAAATATCAGGATCATACTTTCGTCTAAAATAGATTGTGCAGGTGCCCGCAGAAGAACAGCTATGCATTCTCAATAGTAATTCAGTGTGAAATGTTTTGAAATGGCTATTGATGTAATGTAAAATCAAACATGGTCACTTGTATTTGTTATACAATTCTGCTGTGACCCCTGTTAAAATCTTCTATTAAAAAGCAGATTCTGATCTACAAGTGTAAAATAGGCCATGTGAAATATATTCCCCATACTTCAGGTCTTTTAAGGCGACCCAGGGATGAATGCGCTTGAATAAAGAGGAGAAAGTAATATGTGCACTTTTCAAGGGACTGATGCATCAATTTGGTTGGAAAGTGATGTTTGGAGGATGAAAGTTCAAAGAATAAAGACAGACCTACAAAATAGTGAATCCTTCTGGCTTTCTTCATTCTAAAGTCTCCATAGTTTGGACTTGCCTCCTGTCTTAATCCTTTCTACTGTAAATTATTTTGATTTTGATATCCATGCCATTCTCAAGGGAGAGTCTCACATTCCTCAAACCTCTGAGCATGTCAATTCTTGCCTTCTGATCTAGATAAACTTTCAGCATTATTCTTGGGAAATGGGATTTCAAGCTCTGCCTGATTACTATTTTAAGCAGCTGGAATTTATCAATATCTCTCCAGTCTTCCAAGATCATTTCAGACTTTGTTATAAGTTTAAAATATCAAGCAAATGTATTCGACAATGAGCAATCAATTCACACAATTACCCAGTTACACCACATCTCTTGGGAGTGTCTGCAAATGGAGTACGTCTAGTTTACATTCACAATTTCCAAGTGTCAACTTTGGTATTTATAATGGGAAAAAAATGAAAGCACATGCAGACAAAAATTTTGACACATTATAAATTATATCATTGTTTGATTTTTCATTCATTATTTTCATTATTCATGCAATAAGTTTGCCTCATAGTTTAAAATTCTGGTATTCATGTTGTGCCAATTTTAAGAAATGAAGTAAAATCTCATGGAGCCAGAGACTTCACTGTCAAGAGCCAGTCATTAAATAGGTTAGTTATGTTTTACTAGGTTTGTTGTCTTACCAGAGCAGATTATCAAAAATTTATCTAGACCTCAAGGCAATGATAAACATTCTCAAAGATACAGGAAATTGAGTCTTCCTGGAGCGTGATCAATGATGTGACATCTGAAATATTCTACTGTTAGAACATTAGAAAAAAATCCAACAACATAGTACTCATTTCAAAGCCTGGGATTTTGTTGTGGCAAATTAACTTGGGGGCCTTTTAAAATAGCAGTTTCCCCCTCTCCAGAATGCCTTTAATGCTGACCTGGCTGGCTCCGTTGTGGAGATAGGTGCCTTCTGCTCTGCAACCTTCATGGAGCCAAGCCAGATTTTCTCAAAAAAAAGTCAAGGTTCACACTCCCTTAGGAGTTGTGAACTCAAGGGAACCTTTTAAAAGGCAAGTTCAAAAGACCCTCTCATCCCCCGCGCCAATTTCTGTGTTTTACACCCATCCCATCAGACCCCCATGCCAGGCTCTGCCTTTCCATCCAGCCTCTCAAGTCCCTCATTTCCCCTATGCTATGTTCTGGCACTTCCATGCCCTTGGTCTGCTAATCTAATAGATGTCTGGGCATCCAAACGGTGACACCGTGGACAGTGCAGCAATCACAGTAGCTTTTTTTATTCATTCATGGGACATGGGTGTCGCTGGCTGGCCAGCATTTATTGTGCAACCTTAGTTGCCCTTGTCGAGAGGGCAGTTGAGAGTCAAACATATTGCAATGGCTCTGGAGTCATTCGTAGGCCAGACTAGATAAAGATGGCAGATTTCCTTCCCTAAAGGACGTTAGTGAACCAGATGGGTTTTCTCAATAATCGACAATGGTTCCATGGTCATCAGTAGATTCTTAATTTCAGATATTTTTTATTGAATTCAAATTCCACCAACTGCCATGGTGAAATTCGAATCCAGGTCCCCAGAACATTAGCTGAATTTCTGGATTAATAGTCAAGTGATAATATCACTGGGCCATTGCCTTCCCTTGGATTAAGCCTCAAGTCTCTGCTGCGAGACATGAACTTCCAACTTTTTAAATTGGAGGGGAGAGTGCTACCACTAAGCAAAGACTGACAAACAAATCTATAAATTGTCATGGGAAGCATGAAGTTAAACTGGATGAAGATCCTATTATCAATTGACCTCATGACCCAATAAGTAAACAGTATTTATGTTAATATCCATTAACAATACTATTATGTTACAGGCTACTACTGATAATTAAACAATACAAACATCTACAAGGTTATAAATTGCACACAAAAAGATCTGAATTCAGTAGCTTCAAATGAAAGTGGACAGCAGCATCACATATATGTTTGATAAATCTTACCTGATTTCTAAAGATCAATGCCACAATTCCACCCAGCAATTCAAGGATCAGCACAATTGCAAGGGTGTAGAGAAACTATGAACAAAAACACACAAAATGATGCTTAATTTTCTCTTTCTTCATTCCAAACTTATTTAAAAGATATTGATAGTTTTAGAAATCTTATTTTTCGGTTTCCCAAATGGAGACATACAATCACAACAATGGGGCTCTCTGTGTAGCTGTCTCCACTCTGCTCTAATGCTCACAAGAGGAGAATTGGAAGTGGGCATTGGAGCTGGTAGAAGATCGAAACTTGTAGTTCTGGAGTTTGGAGAGGTGAAGTACACTTTTGGATATAGTTTTGAGATACCTCTGGGAGGGGTCAGGTGCCTTTTGGGATTGTCAAAAGTAAAGATGAATGTGTGTAAGAAGTGGATTAACAACTGTCAAAGGGAGCTGTTAAGGTATTTAAACCAGCCTTTAAATTTTTGAAAAGTGTTGGAAAAAAATACTGTTTGCTATTTCACTCGGTCTATTGGCATAACTATGAGGATTGTCATTACAGAATTAGTGCTGCATGACATGTTTCATAATCCATCACTGATAGTCTGTCTGTTCACATTGTGATTGACAGCTCCAAGTGCTTACAAAGCATTTGAAATGGGATTACGAGTACAAATGCTTATTCTTAAGTGATTAAATAAATTTAAATGTGAATATATTTTCTAAATCATGGAAAGTCTTTTTTTTAAATAGTGAATATATCAATAGACACTTAAGAACTTTATTTAACATCAGCAGGAGTCTGAAGTCTGTCAAAGGAGGATACTAGATGACTTGACATAGAGGATGTAAGGGCAAAGGATGGTGGGTGGAGACATGGATTGACATGACTTGGCATTATACAGCAAAAGGAGTTATGAAAGCCATGGAGCAGTGGGCTGAAGGCTCCAGGTTAGAATGTAGGATATGGGGGTGGTGAGGGGCATGAGGCAACATTGGCTGGACAGGGCATGAGGAGTGTGTGGGGTGGTGATGGATTATGAGGGGTGGTGATGGGTTATGAGGGGCAAGGGCTTTTTTTGGTTCAATTTTTTTCTTTCCACAATGTCAGAGTACTGTGGTGACCCATTTTGAAATGTAATTCAACAAGCCCAGCTCATGCTCCATCCTGCCCCCTTGCAGAATCTGTTTGGGAGAAATTAATTCAACAGATATTACAACCTCTCTCAGCATCCATAAGAGGAGAAAATTATAGCAAGGTCAAAATGGAATTTAGTTGAATCATATGGTCAATTATGGTTAACTAATACTGTTCAAGCTGATATTTAAAGATATGTCTTCTTGTGCAAAACACAGGAGGGCTGCAAGCACCAACAGAATGCTTGCCTAACACATACCTTTGCCTTCAGGAGGGACAAAGATTAGGCTGGAAATATTATACTCCTTTGGAGCTGAGAAATTACTTTCATTGACCACATTCATAAGACATTGCTTTGTCTGCAAAATGGCTGTTCATTCCCTTCAATCTCCATTGCTATTTCCGTGCTATTTTCTCCTATTCTTTTATAGTGTAGCAGCTTTGTCAGCAGTGGAATACAATTACAAATTTATATCTTTACAAAGAACAAAGACTTACAAAGAACAACCCAGCACGGGAAACAGGCCCTTCGGCCCAACGAGCCCATGCCGCCACATCACCCCACACCTATTCTACCCTGCATATAGAACCAGCTTAGAACCCTACAGTGCAGAAACAGGCCCTTCGGCCCATCGAGTCTGCACCGAACACAATCCCACCCAGACCCTATCCCCATATCCCTACACATTTACCTGCTAATCCCTCTAACCTACACATCCCAGGACACTAAGGGGCAATTTTAGCATAGCCAATGAACCTAACCCGCACATCTTTGGACATCTTTATTTGCCTTTTTGCTCTCTCAATCTTATTCTTCCTTTATCTTAGCTGAGGATGTCTGAAATGTGGTACCTGAACCCCTTACATTTAAACCATTTGGACTGAACCAAATTTGTTACTCCACTGAGTCCTCAGACTCTGATATCTGTCATTGCTTTGCTGGGATTGTTTACTCTGCTCTTAGCTCTTTTATGAGTCTCTTTTTAAGCGGACAGAGTGTGGATCACAGGGAGACTAGGGAACTGAGTGCTTCTTAAACAGCAAGGTTTAAAGTATACAGGGACAAATGGCAAATTCACCCTCAAAAATGCCTGAAAAGCACCAAATCAATGGTGGGAGCGGCTACTGAAAGTCACCCTCTCCTGTACATGGTAGGAATCAGAATCTGTGAGGAGCTGTTGCTCCAATCACAGGTCCTTTTTCACTGCTCCTCAAGTCTATGGTTATGGTTTTGAATTCTATCAAGATAGATAAGTCGCCGGGACCAGATGGGATATACCCCAGGATACTGTGGGAGGCCAGGGAAGTGATTGCAGAGCCCCTGGCGATGATCTTTGCGTCGTCAATGGAGACGGGAGAGGTTCCGGAAGATTGGAGGATTGCGGATGTAGTCCCTATTTTCAAGAAAGGGAACAGAGATAGCCCGGGAAATTACCGACCCGTGAGTCTGACCTCAGTGGTTGGTAAGCTGATGGAGAGGCTTCTGAGGGACAAGATTTACGAGCATTGGAGAGGTTTGACATGATCAGGAATAGTCATCATGGATTTGTCAAGGGCAGGTCGTGCCTTACGAGCCTAGTTGAGTTCTTCGATAATGTGACTGAACACATTGACGAAGGAAGTGCCGTGGAAGTGGTGTACATGGACTTCAGCAAGGCATTTGATAAGGTCCCCCATGCAAGACTTCTTGAGAAGGTGAGAGGGCATGGGATCCAAGGGCCTTTGGCCTTGTGGATCCAGAACTGGCTTGCCTGCAGAAGGCAGAGAGTGGTTGTGGATGGGTCTTTTTCGGAATGGAGGTCAGTCACCTGTGGGGTGCCCCAGGGATCTGTTCTGGGACCCTTGCTGTTTGTCATTTTCATAAATGACCTGGATGAGGAAGTGGAGGGATGGGTAAGTAAGTTCGCTGATGACACGAACGTCGGTGGTGTTGTGGATGGTCTGGAAGGATGTCAAAAGTTGCAGCAGGACATAAATAAGATGCAGGAATGGGCGGAGAAGTGGCAGATGGACTTCAACGCGGATAAATGCGTAGTCATCCATTTTGGCAGAACCAACGGGATGAACAAGTACACTATCAAGGGCAGGAGTCTTAGTAGTGTTGAAGAGCAGAAGGATCTTGGGGTCCAGGTCCGCAGGACTCTTAAAGCGGCCTCGCAGGTGGAAGAGGTGGTCAAGAAGGCGTATGGTGTATTGGCCTTCATTAATTGAGGGATTGAGTTTAGGAGTCGGGAGGTAATGCTGCAACTTTATAAGACCCTTGTCAGGCCTCATTTGGAGTACTGTGCACAGTTCTGGTCGCCTCACTATAGGAAAGACGTAGAAGCTATTGAAAGGGTACAGAGGAGATTTACAAGGATGTTGCCTGGACTGGGAGGCATGCCTTATGAAGTTAGGTTGAGGGAGCTGGGTCTCTTTTCCCTGGAGAGACGTAGGTTGAGAGGCGACCTGATAGAGGTTTATAAAATGTTGACAGGAATGGATAGGGTGGATTCTCAGAGGCTATTTCCCCGGGTTGAAATGGTCGCTACGAGAGGACACAGATTTAAGGTGCGGGGAGGAAAGTACAGAAGTAATGTTAGGGGTAAGTTTTTCACTCAGAGGGTGGTGAGTGAGTGGAATTGGCTGCCGTCAGTGGTGGTGGAGGCGAACTCGCTGGGGCCTTTTAAAAGACTTCTGGATGAGTATATGGGGTTTTATGGGATTGGGGGTTATAGATAGGTGTTGATGTGATCGGTGCAACTCGTGGGCCGAAGGGCCTGTTTGTGCTGTAGTGTTCTATGTTCTATGGTTGGAGAAGCAGCAAAGACCGGAGAGAATTAGCCTCTCATTGGAAGAGCTGTAACAGTTATCCTGGCTGGTCTTAGTGCCACCACTGTGCTGAGCCTGAACCCAGGTGAAGGACAAGATAGCAGTGGGAAACCTCATTCAGCAATGCTCACCCAAAATCAGTGACCAAAGTGCTCAAGCTGAGCCTGGACCTGGCTCTGGTGATGGACACACCTGGTCAGGATGCCTATGAAGGACGAACACATCAACAGGAGCGGCAGAGACATGCTGAGAAGTTGAGAAACGGTGTGATCCACCTTAATGAATTTTATTGTTTGGCTCTGAAATTCTTTAATGACACTGATACCTTGATTTGCAGAGTCATTCTCAAAAAGGCTACTGACCCTCTGTGTAGCATGAAGTACAGAAGCCACTTTCAGAAATAAAAGGTGTCTGGAAGGTTTTCTGTATGAAATGGAGGGTAGCAGGCACGGGCACATTGGGATAAATGCCACACTGTTCTGGAATAAATTCTCTATGCCTTAGTGTCTGGCTGTAAGAGATGGGAAGATGAGAAGGCTACCAGCTCCCTGGTAACAATGAAATATGAAGTAATCAAATATTATACAAGATTTGATATCTACAGCCACTGACGTAGGATTGTGTACATAATTATACCTTCAAATATTCTTATCTTCACAGTTTTTAGAAACAGATTTGCTATCGAAAACGAACTCGCCAATGGACTCAGGGCCCATTGGCATCAATGAGCACCTCATGATCTATCTACAAATTGCCAAGAACCAGTAGACAATAGTTGAGTGCCTATGCCCAACCCTTAATCAGAGGTGGCACGGTGGCACTGCTGCCTCAGTGCCAAGGATCCGGGCTCGACTCCTGGATTCGGTCACTGTCTGTGTGGAGCTTGCATATTCTCCATGTCTGTGTGGGTTTCTCCGGGTGCTCTGGTTTCCTCTCACAATCCAAAGAGGTTTGGGTTAGGTGGATTGGTAAGAAGTCTCACAACACCAGGTTAGAGTCCAACCAGTTTATTTGATAGTAAGCTTACTTCCAACCAATTTATATGATAGTAATCTTACTATTGGCCATGCTAAATTGCCCCTTAGTGTCAGGGGGCCAGCTGAGTAAATGTTTGTGGTTATGGGGGTAGGACTTGGGTGGGATTGTGATCAGTGCAGACTCAATGGGTCAAATAGCCTCCTTTTGCATTGTAGGGATTCTATGATGAGTCCAAAGGAGGCTTCTACTCCACCCTGGATACCATACTCTCCAACTTTCCTAAAAACGATAAGATCATCTAGCTTGGAGACTTCGATGCCAGGGTTGGAAAGGAGTCCCAACTCTGGAAAAGAACAGAAAGGAAGGAATTGGGAATTGCGACTCCAACGTGGTTCTCCTGTTCACAAAATGCAGGGAATACCAGCCTGTCATCACTAACACACTGTTCTGCCAAGAAAATAAATTCAAGACTTCCTGGAGACATCCATGATCAAAACGCTAGCACATGATTGACCGTCATCATCCAATCCAAAGACCAAAAGGAAGCCCTCATCACCAAAGTGATGATCAGTGCAGATGACTTCTGGACAGATCACCAGCTCATCTACTTCTTCATGTCCATCAATATCTACCAGAAGCAGCGGAAGGTGAAAAAACTGCTCAGAAAAGAGACCAAAGTTAAGCGGCTACAAGAGCCAAGCATGCCAGCGAACTTTCAACTACATTTTCACAAATTCTCCAAAGTATTCATTCTAACAGGATGCAGAAAAACTGGAAAGAGCTGAAGGCAGCCATCATCTCAAATTGTGAAGAAATCATCAGCTCCAAGATCAAGAAACACCAAGACTAGTTTGACAACAACATCCACGTCATCCAAGACATCATTGATGAGAGAGTCAGACAGAGTCAGCAGAAGTCATCTGCACTGATTGTCGCTTTGGTGATGAGGGCTTCCTTTTGGTCTTTGGATACGCAGCACGGCTTTGTTAAGGGGAGGTCTTGCCTTACGAATCTGGTACAATTTTTTGAGGAGGTGACAAAAACAGTCGACGAAGGACGAGCCTTTGATGTCGTCTATATGGATTTCAGTAAGGTGTTTGACAAAGTCCCTCATGGTAGGTTAGTCGAAAAGATTAAGGCTCATGGGATACAAGGACAGGTATCGAGATGGATTGAGAACTGGCTAGGTAACAGGAGACAGACAGTAGTAGTGGAAGGGTCCTTTTCTAGCTGGAGGTCTGTCACCAGTGGTGTGCACAGTAAAAAGTCTGACAACACCTGGTTTAAGTCCAACCGATTTATTTGATAATACACTCACTCTAACCCGAAAGCTAGTGAGTGTACTACCAGATACTTGAACTCGTGGTTGAGGGGATGGTGCAGGAGGGAGGGGTTTAAGTACTTGAACAATTGGGGCTCGTTCTGGGGAAGGTGGGACCTTTATAAGAGGGATGGGATTCACCTGAACCAAAGGGGAACAAATATCCTGGGAGGTAAATTTGTTAAGGTTATGCGGAGTGGTTTAAACTGATTCAGAGAGGGGGTGGGATCCTGAGTAGAGGGGGTGAAAGTGAGGGGGGCATAGATGGGGACTGCAATGCACGGCATTGCGGGGGAGGGGCGGAACAGGGTTTGGAATGTGGTTTGAAATGTGTATACTTTAATGCAAGGAGTATTCGCAATAAGGTGGATGAACTTGCAGCGTGGACCAGTACCTGGGACTTCGATGTTGTGGCCATTTCAGAGACTTGGATAGAGCAGGGTCAGGAATGGATGTTGCAGGTCCCGGGGTACAAATGCTTTAATCGGAGTAGACAAGGAGGTAGAAGGGGTGTGGGGTAGCATTATTGGTCAAGGACTGTATCTCAGTGTCAGAGAGGAAGTTTGATGAGGACTTGTCTGTTGAGGTAGTATGGGCGGAGATTAGAAATAGGAGAGGAGAGGTCACCCTGTTGGGAGTCTTTTATAGACCTCCAAAAAGTTCTAGAGAGGTTGAGGAAAGGATTGCGGAGACGATCCTTGTTAGGAGTGAAAGTAATAGGGTAATTGTTATGGGGGACTTTAACTTTACTCATGTAGATTGGAATTGCTACAGCTCTGGCTCGTTAGAGGGGTCAGTTTTTGTTCAAAGTGTGCAAGAAGGTTTTTTGACTCAGTATGTAGATAGGCCGACTAGAGGTGAGGCTATATTGGATTTGGTGCTGGGTAATGAGCCAGACCAGGTGCTAGACTTGGAAGTTGGTGTGCATTTTGGGGATAGTGACCACAATTCGATTACGTTCACCTTAGTGATGGAAAGGGATAGGCATGAACCTCGGGTCAGTAGTTTCAGCTGGGGGAAGGGTAATTATGAGGCTATTAGGAGAGAATTAGGAAGCATTGGTTGGAATGGGAGATTACAGGGACTGGGAACATCCGAGATGTGGAGATTTTTCAAGGAGCAGCTATTGCGCGTCTGTGATAAGTATATCCCTGTCAGGCAAGGAGGATTTGGTAGGCCCAGGGAACCGTGGTGTACCAAAAAAGTTGATTCGTTGGTTAGGAAGAAAAAGGAGGCTTATGTTCGGATGAGGCTTGAGGGCTCAGGTAGTGCATTAGAAAGTTTTAGATTGGCTAGGAGGGAGTTGAAGAGGGAGTTAAGAAGGGCTAAAAGAGGACATGAGATGATTTTGGCTGATAGGATTAAGGAGAACCCTAAGGCATTTTACAGGTATGTCAAGAACAGAAGGTTGGTTAGGACAAGATTAGGGCCAGTTACAGACAGTAGAGGGAAGTTGTGTGTGGAACCGGAGGAGACTGGAGAGGCGTTGAACCAACATTTCTCTTCGGTGTTCACGCAAGGGGACATGAATGTAGCTGAGGAGGACACTGGGGTGCAGGGGTGTAAAATAGATAGTATTGCAGTTGATACGGGGGATGTGCTGGATATTTTAGAGGGTTTGAAAATAGATAAGTCCCCTGGTCCGGATGGGATTTACCCTAGGATTCTTTGGGAGGCAAGAGGGGTGATTGCGGAGCCTCTGGCTCTGATCTTCAGGTCGTCGTTAGTCTCTGGTATAGTACCAGAAGATTGGAGGACAGCAAATGTTGTCCCATTGTTTAAGAAGGGGAGAAGGGACTTCCCTGGGAATTATAGACCGGTGAGTCTTACTTCTGTGGTGGGTAAGGTTTTGGAAAGGATTATTAGAGACAGGATTTATAGTTATTTGGAAAGTAATGAGTTGATTAGAGACAGTCAGCATGGTTTTGTAGCGGGTAGGTCGTGCCTTACTAACCTTATCGAGTTCTTTGAGAAAGTGACCAAAGAGGTGGATAGGGGTAAGGCAGTTGATGTGGTGTATATGGATTTTAGCAAGGCGTTTGATAAGGTTCACCATGGTAGGCTTCTGCAGAAAATGCAGATGTATGGGATTGGGGGTGATCTAGGTAATTGGATCAGGAATTGGCTAGCAGATAGGAGACAGAGAGTGGTGGTTGATGGGAAATATTCGTCATGGAGTTCGGTTACAAGTGGTGTGCCTCAGGGATCTGTTTTGGGGCCACTGCTGTTTGTAATTTTTATTAATGATCTGGATGAGGGTATAGTTGGGTGGATTAGTAAGTTTGCTGATGACACCAAAGTCGGAGGTGTGGTAGATTGTGAGGAAGGGTGTCATAGTTTGCAGGATGACTTAGAAAGGTTGCAGAGCTGGGCTGAGAGGTGGCGGATGGAGTTTAATGTGGAGAAGTGTGAGGTAATTCACTTCGGTAGGAGCAACAGATGTGTTGAGTATAGGGCTAACGGGAGGACTTTGAATAGTGTGGAGGAGCAGAGGGATCTAGGTGTATGTGTACATAGATCCCTGAAAGTTGGGAATCAAGTAGATAAGGTTGTTAAGAAGGCATACGGTGTCTTGGCGTTTATTGGTACGGGGATTGAATTTAGGAGTCGCAGCGTCATGATGCAACTGTACACAACTCTGGTGCGGCCACACTTGGAGTTTTGTGTGCAGTTCTGGTCCCCGCATTACAGGAAGGATGTAGAGGCTTTGGAGAGGGTGCAGAGGAGGTTTACCAGGATGTTGCCTGGTATGGAGGGGAGATCCTATGAGGAGAGACTGAGAGATTTGGGGTTGTTTTCGCTGGAAAGAAGGCGGCTAAGAGGGGATCTCATTGAAACATGTAAGATGATTAGAGGTTTAGACAGGGTAGATAGTGATAGCCTTTTTCCTAGGATGGAGAAAGCTAGCACGAGGGGGCACGATTTTAAATTAAGGGGGGGTAGTTATAGGACAGATGTCAGGGGTAGGTTCTTTACCCAGAGGGTGGTGAGGGACTGGAATGCCCTGCCAGCTGCAGTTGTAAATGCACTTAGTTTGGGGGCGTTTAAGAGATCTGTGTTTAGGTTTATGGATGAAAAGGGATTGGTTTAGGCTAGTGGGTCATTGTTTTGTAACTGGTCGGCGCAACATCGTGGGCCGAAGGGCCTGTTCTGCGCTGTTATGTTCTATGTTCTATGTTCTAGATAAATCGGTTGGACTTAAACCTGGTGTTGTCAGACTTCTTACTGTGTTTACCCCAGTCCAACGCCGGCATCTCCACATCATGACCAGTGGTGTGCCACAGGGCTCAGTGCTGGGACCTCTTCTATTTGTAATATATATAAATGACTTGGAAGAGGGCGTACGTGGTGTGATCAGCAAGTTTGCAGATGACACAAAGATGGCAGGATTGGCAGACAGTGAGGAGGAGTGTCAGGCAACACAGCAGGATATAGATAGGCAGGTATATTGGGCAGATAAATGGCAGATGGAATTTAATCCTGATAAATGTGAGGTGATGCATTTTGGAAGGAATAATGTATACGGGAGTAATATGATAAAGGGTAGACCCATTAAGAGTATAGAAATGCAGAGAGACCTGGGAGTGCAAGTGCACAAGTCTTTGAAGGTGGCAACACAGGTGGAGAAGGTTGCGAAGAAACCTTATGGTATGCTAGCCTTTATAGGAAGGGGTATAGAGTACAACAGCCGGCATCTAATGCAGCAGTTATATACAACGTTGGTTAGGCCGCATTTGGAGTACTGCGACCAGTTCTGATCGCCTTACTACTGGAAGAACATGGAGACCCTGGAGAGAGTGCAGAGGAGGTTTACCAGGATGTTGCCTGGTATGGAAGGACTGGGTTATGAGGAAAGATTGGGTAAATTGGGGCTGTTTTCCTTAGAAAGACGGAGATTGAGGGGGGATCTGATAGAGGTGTATAAGATAATGAATGGTATAGATAAACAGTGGCTAGCTTTTTCCAAGATTGGAGGCAAATATCACGAGGGGCCACGGGCTTAGGGTAAGAGGGGCAAGGTATAATTTGGATGCTAGAGGGAGGTTTTTCACACAGAGGGTTGTGGGGTATGGAATGCACTACCAAGTAATGTGGTGGAGGCAGGCATGCTGGACTTGTTTAAGGTGTACTTAGACAGGCACATGAGCAAAATAGGGATGGAGGGATATGGGAGACTGTTTTAAATAAGGATCAGAGCCTCGGGGTGTTCCTAGAAATCAACTGTTATATTCGTTGATGTTTTTCTTTCACTCCGCAGTTGTGTTGGTCCACCTTGTTGTCTAACGAGGGGCATGCACACGGTGGGTCGTGCGTGGGCTGCTCTTGGATGTTTCGAGAGTAGCCTAGTACTTCACAATGTTAGTGTACACTTAAACTGGACCAGCAGATGGGCACAACGACAGCTCAGTGACTATCACTGTTTACTGTGCAGATACATGGATTTGGACCAGTATCTGTGGGAGTTTGTGCATTCTCCCCGTGGTTGCGTGGGTTTCCTCCGGTTTCCTCCCACATCCCAAAGATGTGCTTTTAGGCTGATTGGTGTAACAAATTGTCCCTAAATTATTCTCCCCTCAATCTGGTTTCCAACGTGGGTGCTATAAGCATAGGCATGGGTCAAGGGTGGAAGAGGAAAAGCACACTGTTAAAATGGCGGCAAGGGCTCGTTGGGCCGAAGGGCCTGTTTCCCGTGCTGCGTTGTTCTTTGTTCTTTGTCTTTGGATTGGATGATGACAGTCAATCATGTGCTAGTGTTAAGATCATGGATGTCTCCAGGAAGTCTTGAATTTATCTTTTTGGCAAAACAGTGTGTTAGTGATGACAGGCCCAACTTGTCCTTGCCACCCCTTCTTTCGAATCCCTAAGCTAGTCCCAATTGTCCGCGTTTGGCCAATATCCCTCTATACCTATCTTATCCATGTAATTGCCTAAACACTTTTTAAAAGATAAAATTGTACCTGCTTCTACTATTACCTCTGGCAGCTTGCTCCAGACACTCACCACCCTGTATGTGAAAAAATTGCCCCTCTAGACCTTTTTGTATCTCTCCCCTCTCACTCTAACTTTATGCCCTCCAGTTTTAGACTCCCCTATCTTTGGGAAAAGATATTCACTATCCAGCTGAGCTATGCCCCTCATTATTTTATAGACCTCTATAAGAACACCCCTCAGCCTCCTAAGCTCCAGAGAAAAAAGTCCCAGTCTATCCAGCCTCTCCTTATTACTCAAACCATCAAATCCCAGTAGCGTCTGAGTAAATCTTTTCTGGACTTTTTCTAATTTAATAATATCCTGTTATAGAGTGACCAGAACTGTACACAGTATTCCAAGTGTGGCCTTACCAATGTCTTATACAACTTCAACGAGAAATCTCAACTCCTGTATTCAGTGTTCTGACCAATGAAATCAAGCATGTTGAATGCCTTCTTCACCACTGTCCACCTGTGACTCTGCTTTTGAGTATGAGCCTGTATCCCTAGATCACTATGTTCTATAACTCTCCCCAGTGCCCTATCATTAACTGAATAAGCCCTGCCCTGGTCTGATCTACCAAAATGCATCACCTTGCATTTATCTAAATTAAACTCCAGCTGCCATTCATCACCCCACTGGCGCAATTGATCAAAAGCTTGTTGCAATCCTAGATAATCTTCTTCACTGAACACTATGCCACCAATCTTGGTGTCATGTGCAAACTTGCTGATCATACCTATTAAATTCTCACTCAAATCATTAATAGAAATGGCAAATAACAGTGGACCCAGCATCGCTCCAAGGCACATTGCTGGTCACAGGCCTCCAGTTTGAAAAACAACCCTCTACAACCACTTGTCTTGTCTTGTCATCAAGCCAATTTTGTATCCATTTAGTTACCTCACCCTGAATCCCATGACATTTAACATTACACAACAACCTACCATGTGGTATCTTGTCAAAGGCCTTGCTAAAGTCCATGTAGACATCAACTCTACTGCCCTAACCTACCTTCTTGGTTAACCCTTCAAAAAACTCAATCAAATTTGAGAGACATGATTTTCTATTCACAAAGCCATACTGACTGAGCATAATCAGTCCTTGCTTCTTTACATGTCTGTAGATTCTGTCTCTCAAAATACCTTTAACAACTTATCCACTACAAATGTGAGGCTCACCAGCCTATAGTTCCCAGGCTTTCCCTGCAGCCCTTCTTAACAAAGACATAACATTTGCCGCCCTCCAATTTCAGGCACCTCATCTGTGAGTATTGATGATTCAAATATCTCTGCTAGGGGATCCGTAATTTCCTCCCTAGCTTCCCACAATGCTCTAAGATACGCTTCATCAGGTCCTGGGGATTTATCTACCTTGATGCGCTTTAAGACTTCCAGTACCACCTTCTCTGCTTTATGTATACTCCTCAAGACATCACTATTTATTTGTCAAGTTCCCTAACATCCATGCATTGTCAACAGTGAATACCAATGAGAAATATTCATTTAGGATCTCACCAATGTCTTGTGGATCCGAATATAGATGACCTTGTTGATTCTTGAGAGATCCTTCTCTCCCCCTAGTTACCCTTTCGTCCTTTATGTACTTGTAGAAGCTGTTTGGATTCTCTTTTAACTTAACTGCCAAAACAATCTCGTGTCCCCTTTTTGTCCTCCTGATTTCGCTCTTAACTCCACTCTTACATCCTCTATACTTTTCAATGGATCCACTTGATCCCAGTTGCCTATACCTGTCATATGCCTTCTCCTCCTTCTTGGCCAGGGCCTCAATATCCCGAGTCATCCAGGGTTCCCTATTTCCAATGTGATGTCAGCATTGGATTGAGGTAAGCACAGTAAGAAGTCTCACAACAGTAGGTTAAAGTCCAACAGGGTTATTTGGTAGCACAAGCTTTCAGAGTGTCACTCCTTCTTCAGGCATGTGAGGATTTGAGTTCAGAAACAAAGCCTATATATACTCAAATTCAATTTACAAGATAATGAAATCTTAAAGGTACAGACAATGTGAGTAGAGAGAGGGTTAAGCACAGGTTAAAGGGATGTGTATTGTCTCCAGCCAGGACAGTTAGTGAGATTTTGCAAGCCCAGGTAAGTTGTGGAGGTTACGGATAGTGTGACATGAACCCAAATCCCGGCTAAGGCCATCCTCATGTGTGCGAAACTTGGCCATCAGTTTCTGCTCAGCAATTCTGCGTTATTGTGTGTCGTGAAGGCCACCTTGGAGAATGCTTACGTGAAGATCAGAGGCCGAATGCCTGTGACCGTTGAAGTGTTTCCCGACAGGGAGACAACACTCCTACTTGGTGATTGTTCAGCAGTGTTCATTTCTCCATTGTCATAGCATCTGCATGGTCTCCACAATGTACCATGCTTTGGAACATCCTTTCCGCGGCATACCAAGTAGACAACGTTGGCCAAGTTGCAAGAGTATGTACCGTGTACCTGGTGGATGATGTTCTCACGTGAGATGATGGCATCCGTGTTGATCCGGCAGGTCTTGCAGAGCTTGCTGTGGCAGGGTTGTGAGGTGTAGTGGTCACTGTCCTCCTGAAAGCTGGGTGGTTGGGACTCGCATACTATTAAAGGTTTAAACGGGATAGAGTTTGTAAAAGGTGCAGAGGAGGTTTACCAGGATGTTGCCTGGTATGGAGGGGAGATCCTATGAGGAGAGATTTGGGGTTGTTTTCGCTGGAAAGGAGGCGGCTAAGAGGGGATCTCATTGAAACATATAAGATGATTAGAGGTTTAGACAGGGTAGATAGTGATAGCCTTTTTCCTAGGATGGAGAAAGCTAGCACGAGGGGGCACGACTTTAAATTAAGGGGGTGGTAGTTATAGGACAGATGTCAGGGGGAGGTTCTTTACCCAGAGGGTGGTGAGGGACTGGAATGCCCTGCCAGCTGCAGTTGTAAATGCACCTAGTTTGGGGGCGTTTAAGAGATCCGTGGATAGGTTTATGGACGAAAAGGGATTGGTTTAGGCTAGTGGGTCATTGTTTTGTAACTGGTCGGCGCAACATCGTGGGCCGAAGGGCCTGTTCTGTGCTGTAATGTTCTATGTTCAGGAGAATTCCCTACATCAGTATATAGAGGTGCCAACTAGAGAGGATGCGATATTGGATCTCCTATTGGGAAATGAGTCAGGGCAGGTGATGGACGTGAGTGTGAGGGAACACTTTGGATCCAGTGATCATAAGAATATAAGAAATAGGAGCAGGAGTCGGCCATCTAGCCCGTCGAGCCTGCCCCGCCATTCAATAAGATCATGGCTGATCTGAAGTGGCTCAGTTCCACTTTCCCGCCTTCTCCCCATAACCCTTAATCCTCTTGTCGACCAAAAACCTATCTACCCGCGTCTTAAATATATTTAGCAAGGCAGCCTCCACCACATCAACGGGCAGAGAATTCCAGAGATTCACCACCCTTTGAGTGAAGAAGTTCCTCTTCAACTCCGTTCTAAAACGCCCCCCCCCCTTTATCTTGAGGCTGTGCCCCCTAGTCCTACTGTCCTTTCTGAGCGGGAAGAGCCTCTCCACCTCTACCCTATCCATCCCATTCATCATCTTATACGTCTCAATGAGATCTCCCCTCATCCTTCTAAACTCTAACGAGTACAAGCCTAGTTTATTCAGCCTCTCCTCATAGCTCAACCCCCTCAACTCCGGTATCAGCCTAGTGAACCTCCTCTGCGCTCCCTCCAAGGCCAAAATATCCTTGCGCAAGTGCGGCGACCAAAACTGCACACAGTACTCTAGCTACGGCCTCACCAGTGCCCTGTACAGTTGCAGCAAGACGTCCCTACTTTTATATTCAATCCCCCTTGCTATGAAGGCCAGGATCCCATTCGCCTTCCTGACCACCTGCTGCACCTGCAGGCTGGGTTTTTGCGACTCATGCACAAGGACCCCCAGGTCCCTCTGCACCGTAGCCTGCTGCAGTTTTTCGCCATGTAAGTAGTAGTTCTTCCTACCATTATTCCTACCAAAGTGGACAACCTCACACTTGCCAACATTAAATTCCATTTGCCAGTTCCTGGCCCATTCGCCCAGCCTATCTAGATCCTTCTGCAGACTTTCCACACCCTCCGCACAATTTGCCATTCCACCAATCTTTGTGTCATCAGCAAACTTCGACACCATACACTCGGTTCCCTCCTCCAGATCATCTATATAAATGGTAAAAAGCTGAGGCCCCAGCACCGATCCCTGGGGCACTCCACTAGTCACCAACTGCCAATCCAAATAGCACCCATTGACACCCACTCTCTGCCTCCTATTTGACAACCAATCCTCTATCCATGCTAACACCCTACCCCCAACTCCATGCCCCCTAACCTTCTGTAACAACCTCTTGTGCGGCACCTTATCAAACCCTTCTGAAAATCGAGAAACGCCACATCCACCGGTTCCCCTCTATCCACCGCACTAGACACATCCTCATAGAATTCCAATAAATTCGTCAGACACAACTTCTCCTTAATGAAACCGTGCTGCGTCTGTTCTATCAAACAATTCTCCTCAAGATGCCTCACTATTTTCTCCTTAATTACAGATTCAAACATTTTACCTACAACAGACGTTAAACTAACCGGCCTATAATTCCCTGCCTTTTGCCTACGACCCTTTTTAAACAACGGCGTAACATTAACCGTTTTCCAATCTTCTGGCACTTCCCCGGAATCCAGCAAGGTTTGGAAAATAATCATCAAGACATCCACTATCACCTCTGCCATTTCTTTCAGAACCCTTGGATGCATTCCATCCGGTCCTGGGGACTTGCCCACCATCAGTCCCTCTAGTCTGTCGAGCACTGCCTCTGTAGTAACAATAATGTCATTCAGGCCCTCCACTCATACCATCTTTCCATTGTTAACACCTGGCAAACTATTCACGTCCTCCTCCGTGAAGACCAAAGCAAAAAAGTTATTCAAGGCCTCAGCCATTTCCTCATCCCCCACCATTAAATTCCCCCCTCTCATCCTCTAAGGGTCCAACATTCACCTGAGCCAGCCTCCTCCTTTTTATATATTTATAAAAACTCTTACTATCCTTTTTTATATTTAGCGCTAGCCCAGCTTCATAGTTTATCCTTCCTTTCTTTATCAACTTCTTTGTCATTCTTTGTTGATATTTAAACCTCTCCTAATCCTCTTCTCACCCACTACTCTTAGCCACTCCAAACGCATCAGCTTTTAATTTAATACTCTCCTTTACCTCCTTCGTTATCTACGGCTGATTATCTCTCCTCCTACGATCCTTTTTATAATGGCATTATGATCATAATGCCATTAGTTTCAACCTGATCATGGATAAGGATAGATCTGGTCCTCGGGTTGAAGTTCTGAACTGGAAAAAGGCCACATTTGATGAAATGAGAAGGAATATGGGAAGTGTGGATTGGCACAGGTTGTTCTCTGGTAAGGATGCAAATGGAAAGTGGGAGGCCTTCAAAACAGAAATTCTGAGAGTGCAGAGTTTGCATGTTCCTGTCAAGATTAAAGGCAAAGTAAATAGGAATAAGGAACCTTGGTTCTCGAGGGAGATTGTAACACTGATTAAGAGGAAAGTGAGTTGTATGAAACGTGCTCGAGGAGTATAAAAAATGCAAGAAGCTACTTAAGAGGGAAATCAGGAGGGCTAAAAGAAGACATGAGGTTGCTTTGGCAGACAGAGTGAAGGAGAATCCAAAGAGCTTCTATATGTATGTAAGGAGCAAAAGGATAGTGAGGGATAAAATTGCTCCTCTTGAAGACCAGAGTGGTAGACTGTGTATGGAACCAAAAGAGATGGGGGAGATACTAAATGGGTTTTTTGCATCTGTATTTATTGAGGAAATCGGCATGGAGTCTATGAATATAGGGCGAACAGGTAGGGAGGTCATGGAACCTTTACAGATTAAAGGGGAGGGATTCTGACTATCTTGAGGCCAATCAGAGTGGATAAATCCCCAGGACCAGACAGGGTATTCCCATGGACTTTGAGGGAGGCTAGTGTTGAACTTGCAGGGGCCCTGGCAGACATATTTAAAATGTCAGTATTCACGGGGGAGGTGCTGCCTGATTGGAGGGTGGCTCATGCTGTTCAGTTGTTTAAAAAAGGTTCCAAAAGAAATCCGGGAAATTATAGGCCAGTAAGTTTGATGTCGGTGGTGGGCAAGTTATTGGAAGGTGTGATAAGGAATAGGATCTACAAATATTTGGATAGACAGGGACTTATAGGGAGAGTCAACATGGCTTTGTGTGTGGTAGGTCATGTTTGACCAATCTATTTGAGGAGGTCACCAGGAAAGTGGATGAAGGGAAGGAAGTGGATGTTGTCTACCTGGATTTCAGCAAGGCCTTTGACAAGGTCCCTCATGGGAGGTTAGTTAGGAAGGTTCACTCGCGAGGCATACATGGGGAGGTAGTAAATTGGATTATACAGTGGCTCAATGCAAGAAGCCAGAGAGTGGTAGTGGAGGATTGCTTCTCTGAGTGGAGGCCTGTGACGAGTGGAGTGCTGCAGGGATCGGTGTTGGGTCCATTGTTGTTTGTCATCTATATCAATGATCTGGATGATAATGCGGTAAATTGGATCAGCAAATTTGCTGATGATACCAAGATTGGAGGTGTAGTGGACAGTGAGGAAGGTTTTCAAAGCTTGCAGAGGGATTTGGGCCAACTGGAAAAATGGGCTGAAAAATGGCAAATGGAATTTAACGCAGACAAGTGTGAGGTATTGCACTTTGGAAGGACAAACCAAAGTAGAACGTACAAGGTAAATGGTAGGACTCTGAAGAATGCAGTTGAACAGAGGGATCTGGGAATACAGGTACAGAATTCCCCAAAAGTGACGTCACAGGTGTATAGGGACATAAAGAGTGCTTTTGGTACATTGGCCTTTATAAATCGGAGTATTGAGTATGAAAGTTGGAGTGTTATGGTAAGGTTATATAAGGCATTGGTGAGGCTGAATTTAGAGTATTGTGTACAGTTTTGGTCACCTAGTTACAGGAAAGATGTAAATAAGGTTGAAAGAGTGGAGAGAAGGTTCACAAGGATGTTGCTGGGACTTGAGAAGCTGAGTTACAGAGAGAGATTGAATAGGTTAGGATTTTATTCCCTGGAGCGTAGAAGAATAAAGGGAGATTTGATAAACATAGGACATTAGAGTACAGTACAGGCTCTTCCGTCCTCGATGTTGCGCCGACCAGTGGAACCAATCTAATGACCCTCTAACCTAAACTATTCCAATGTTATCCATATGCCTATCCACTGACCATTTGAACACCCTTAAAGTTGACGACTCCACAACTGCTGCAGGCAGGGCATTCCACACCCTTACTACCCTCTGAGTAAAGAACCTACCTCTGACATCCACCCTATAATTACCACCCCTCATTTTAAAGCTATGTCCCCTCATGTTAGCTGTCTCCATCTGAGGAAAAAGGCTCTCACTATCCACCCTATCTAACCCTCTGATCATCTTGTATGCCTCAATTAGGTCACCTCTCAACCTTCTTCTTTCTAACGAAAACAACCTCAAGTCCCTCAGCCTTTCCTCATAAGACCTTCCCACCATACCAGGCAACATCCTGGTAAACCTCCTCTACAACCTTTCCAATGCCTCCACATCCTTCTTATAATGCGGCGACCAGAACTGTACGCAATACTCCAAGTGCAGCCGCACCAGAGTTTTGTACAATTGTAACATGACCTCACGGCTCCGAAATTCAATCCCTCTACCAATAAAAGCTAACATACTGTATGCCTTCTTAACAACCTTATCAACCTGGGTGCCAATTTTCAGGGATCTAAGCACATGTACACCGAGATCTCTCTGCTCATCAACACTACCAAGAGTCCTTCCATTAGCCCTATGTTCTATACTCCTGTTAGTCTTACCAAAGTGAATTGCCTCACACTTTTCCGCATTAAACTCCATTTGCCAACTCTCGGCCCAGCTCTGCAGCTTATTTATGTCCCGCTGCAAACTGTAACATCCATCCACACTGTCTACAACTCCTCCGACTTTGGTGTCGTCAGCAAATTTACTAACCCATCCTTCTACACCCTCATCTAGGTCATTTATAAAAACGACAAACAGCAGTGGCTACAAAACAGATCCCTGAGGTACACCACTTGTAACTGAACTCCAGGTTGAATATTTCCCATCAACCACCGCCCTCTGTCTTCTATCAGCTAGCCAATTCCTGATCTAAACTGCTAAATCACCCTCAATCCCATGCATCTGCATTTTCTGCAGTAGCCTACCATGAGGAACCTTATCAAACGCTTTGCGAAAATCCATATACACCACGTCAACTGCATTACCCCTATCCACCTCTTTGGTCACCTTTTCAAAAAACTCGATAAGGTTTGTGAGGCATGACCTACCCTTCACAAAACCATGTTGACTATCCCTAATCAATTTATTTCTCTCTAGATGATTATAAATCCTATCCTTTATAATTCTTTCCAAAGCTTTGCCCACAACAGAAGTAAGGCTCACTGGTCTATAATTCCCAGGATGGTCTCTACTCCCCTTCTTGAACAAGGGGACAACATTTGCTATCCTCCAGTCTTCCGGCACTATACCTGTAGCCAATGATGACATGAAGGTCAAAGCCAAATGCTCTGCAATCTCCTCCCTAGCCTCCCAGAGAATCCTCGGGTAAATCCCATCTGGCCCAGGGGACTTATCTATTTTCATACTCTCAAGAATTGCTAACATTTAATTGCTTATGTACCTCAATCCCATCTAGCCTATAAGAACATAAGAATTTAAGAAATAGGAGCAGGAGTAGGCCATCTAGCCCCTCAAGCCTGCCCCGCCATTCAATAAGATCATGGCTGATCTGTCGTGTCTCAGTTCCACATTCCCACCCTCTCCCCATAACCCTTAATCCCCTTGCCTATCAAAAACCTATCAACCCGTGTCTTAAATATATTTAGCAAGGCAGCCTCCACCACTTCAACGGGCAGAGAATTCCAGAGATTCACCACCCTTTGAGTGAAGAAGTTCCTCCTCAACTCCGTTCTAAACCGCACTTGTAAAGATAAAGGGAGCCCTTTATCTCGAGGCTGTGCCCTCTAGATAAGACTGTATCTCAGTATTCTCCTCGACTACATTGACTTTTTCCTGCATGAATACTAACAAAAAATATTCATTTAGTGCCTCTCCTATGTCTTCAGGCTCCATGCACAGCTTCCCACTACTGTCTCTGACTGGCCCTGATCTTGGCCTAGCCAATCTTTTATTCTTGACATACCTATAGAAAGCTTTAGGGTTCTCCTTGATTCTATCCACCAAAGTCTTCTCATATCCTCTTCTAGCTCTTCTTAGCACCCTCTTTAGCTCCTTCCTGGCTAATTTGTAACTCTCCAGTGCCCTAACTGAGCCTTCATGTCTCATTTTTACATAAGCCTCCTTCTTCCTCTTCACCAGAGATTCAACTTCTTTAGTACACGGTTCCCTCGCTCGATCACTTCCTCCCTGCCTGACAGGTACATACTTATCAAGGACTAGCAGTAGCAGTAGCTGCTCCTTGAATAAGCTCCACATTTCATTTGAACCATAAGGAAAGACTAGATAGGCTTGGATGGTTTTCTCTTGAGCGGAGAAGGCTGAGGGGGACATGGTTAAGGTGGATAAGATTATGGGCAGATAAATAGCGTGCAGCTGCTCCCCTTGGTTGAGAGGTCAGTCATGAGAGGGGCATAGTTTTAGGATGAGGGTCAGGAGATTCAGAGGGGATTTGAGAAAAATCCTTTTCACTCAGAAGATTGTGGGAATGTGGAATGCACTGTCTGGGAAAGTAGCAGACGCTGGAAATCATACAACCTTTAAAAAATATTTGATGGGCACTTGAAATATCTTAATATTCAAAGTTATGGGATAAGTATAGGAAAACGGCTTTGTGCGCCATTAGCGGTAGATACTGTTGGTGCAAACTTAATGGGCTGAAGTGTACTGTATGACTAAGTAGATCAGCCTCTCGAGCTTACTCTGCCATTCAGTCTGAATTTCAGTCTCAGCTGCAAGAAGTTACAGCTATCTCCTTGTGCCTTGACTGCCTCAGGGTACACAAATCTATCAATCTCTGGATAGACTAAACTGAGTAAGAAGTCTGACAACACCAGGTTTAAATCCAACCAATTTATTTGACAGTAAATTCATAAGCTTTCAAGGTTTCCCTCTTCGACTTAAACCCGGTGTTGTCAGGCTTCATACTGTGTTTACACCAGTCCAACACCAGCATCTCCACATCATAGACTAAATTGGATAGACTAAATTATAATCCTGAGGTCAGGGTGCCAAACCATCTAAATAAAGACATTTCTAATTTCCTCAGTCTGAAATGGTTGACCTCTTATCCTGAGGCTGTCATCCCTGGCCCCTAGTTCTAGACTTCTCAGCCGGGGAAGCATCTACCCTGTCAAATCCCTTAGGAACTTATGTTTCAATAAAATCACTTCTCTAAGTTCTAGGGAATTATTAGTCTACTCAATATCTTCTCAAAGGAAAATCCTCTCATTCCAGTAAATCTTTGAAGCATTTTCTGTGAGAAAAGTACACTTTTGTTTAGATAAACTGTACCCAGTATAATGGGTGTGGTTTTACCAAAGTCCTACCTAATTGCAGTAAGTTTTTTTATATACGCCAGTTAATTTTTAACAAGGGCAACATACACTTGTTTTCCTAATTTCTTGCTGTACCTGCATGTCAAATTAGTGATTTGTGCAAAAAACAGTTTTCCATGGTTACTAGTTTCTCACCTTTAAACCTTTTCCAAAAAATTATTTCACAGGGTGTGAGTGCTGCTGGTTAGGCCAGCATTTATTGTCCATTGCTAACTGCCTTTGAGAAGGTGATGGTAAATTGCCTTCTTGAATTCCTCAGGATAATGTCTTAGGCTCAACCATTTGCAGTTGCTTCATCAGTGACTTTCCTTCAATTATAAGGCTAGAAGTGGCAATGTTCGTTGACGATTGCATAACATTCAGTACTAGTCGCGACTCGTCAAATACTGAAACAGTCATATTAAAATGCAGGAAGAGTTGGATAGTATCTGGGCTTGGATTGATAAATGCAAGTAACATTTGCACCACACACTTTCCAGGCAACGACTATCTCCGACAAGAGGTAATCAAACCATTGTCTCTTGACATTTGATAGCCAAAACCCCCATTATCAACAAGCTGTGGTGTAACATTGACCAGAAGCTGAACTGAACCAGCCATATCAATTACGTGGCTAAAAGAGCAGATCAGGCTAGGAATCCTGCAGCCAGTAACCCATCTCTTGACTCCCCAAAGCCTGTCCACTGTTTACGTGATACAATTCTGTTGCTGGCAGCTCCAACAACACTCAAGAAGCTCAATTTCATTCAGGCTTTGATGTGCTCAAAATCAGGAAACTAGAGTAGCAAAATTATCCATATTTTCACAATGCTCAGCAGTAGCAAGGGTTATTGACTCACCACCACTAAATATGTAATTGTAAGGTATTAAACAATTTAAAATACATTGATTAATATTTTTGGTAAAATAGTTGGGGAATTTAATACACACATGCAACATATTTATTTGATAACACCATTAATTTCCAGGCTGATGGAAGTTATTAGGTCTTACATTTCAGGATTTCTTTCTTATAATGCAATCATTTTTTTACAAAATGATTTCTACCTAACCTTATTTTGCCAGCAAAACAAATAAAGTTTTCTTCACAATCAAAGAACAAAGATAACAACAAGTGTTAACAACAAAATTTAGACTTTGGACATGGTAATTACTGGCTGTTATGTACAGCAGGAGTTTATAGCTGAAATATATGCATGACTTAACTGGAATGATTTCACTTTATGTTATTATTATTCATAAAATACAATCTGAATCTGAATGTAGTATTCAGGGGGAAATGTTCAATTAACTAGGTAGAAAAACCACAAAGAAAGTTAGCTATAAATTAGGCACATTCCACCTTGAAACATTTTTCCGATCAATGCCACTAAGAGATAAACACCAATAAAGCCAGCATACAAAAACAAAATGAATAACTTACCACTTTAAGAAGGCACAAGTTGTCCCGTAGAGATGCTAGAACACCAATAAAAGACACCACAAACATCAGAATCCCCAACAAAATGAGAATTATAGCTGGAGCTAGAAAAGCACTTTGCAGCGTCTTGTATTTCTGCCGTTCAACTTCTGCATATATGCCAATACACAGGATGAAGCCTCCGATCAACTGAAAAATAGGAAACAATATCAGCACAAGTAAAATTGGACCAAAAAATCTTACATTGATTTCTATGGAGCTTTTTAGTGTTTGTAGAAAGACAAATTCGATCGAAAAGTTTAATACCCCTCTTATATTTTGGGACACTGTGAGCAAACCTTCCCTACACTCCATAAAATCTGGAGGTTTTTTCAACATTTCTTTATCATACAAATGGTCACATAATTCCTGCACACAAACTAATACCTTTGTGGGATGGCACGATGGCACAGTGGTCAATACTGCTGCCTCACAGCATCAGGGACACAGGTTCAATTCCTAGCTTTTGTCACTGTCTGTGTGGAGTCTGTACCACCTTCTTTTGTCTGCATGGGTTTACTCTGGGTGCCCCAGTTTCCTCCCATAGTCTAAAAGGCGTGCTAGTTAATTGTATTGGCCACACTAAAATTCCCCCTCGGTGCAGCCAAACAGGCGTTGGAGTACAGCAATGAGGGAATTTTCACAGTAACTTCATTAGTGTTAATATAAGCCTGCTTCTTACTAACAAATAAACTTAATTTGAAGCCATGCAGTCATCTTATATAGTAGCAGAATTTATGTAACTTTTTTGTTATGATGTCTGCTATTCCAGAAGGTGGAACCTCTTGAACATTAACAAATACTGTATAGACTTTGAGTGTTCCAACTTATTTACAATTAATTATCTGATTTATGGCAACAAGTGTATGGTGCCAATATTTTAATGTTCAAACAAAATTGCATAGAAGCTTTGACTTACCAGTTAAGAAAGCTGCCTGGGGTTCTCTAGCATGGTTTACCACAAGCCTACCTTCACTGGTCAAAATACACGTTGGAATTCTTACAGTTCCATTTGTTATATGATTGGGCTCACTGACAATCTTGTCCAAAGATGTGCGGGTTAGGTTCATTGGCTATGCTAAAATTGCCCCTTAGTGTCCTGGGATTTGTAGGTTAGCGGGATTAGCAGGTAAAATGTGTAGGGATATGGGGATAGGGTCTGGGTGGGATTGTGTTCGGTGCAGACTCGATGGGCCGAAGGGCCTGTTTCTGCACTGTAGGGTTCTATGTCTATGTCTAAATAGGGCCTGTGCCATTTGCACACTGTGCAAGCTTGATGCTGAAGTAGAGCACACCAAAGACATTCTGAAGGATGATGGCTACCCAGGTTATTTTGTGCTGTATATCAAACTCATGAATGGGCACAAGGCCATTACTTTTGGTTCAGTGCCCAATTTATCTTGATTACCTTGGAAGGGCAAGGTATCTCAAAAATCTGAGCAATGGGTGAAGCTAGCTGCTTGACACTGCTACTATACAGTAGCAACATATGGTATCCACTACTCATAGCATGCTGCCTTCAGACCAAAAAGAGATACTGACCGCCACACAAATGAGAAATGTGGGGTATGAATTTCAGAGCCAGTGTAATGTGAGTTATATAGGCCATACATTACAAAGACTGGCAAGTTTTTAATCAAACGGCAAGTCCCAGCTACTGTTCGGGCAATGTACAGATCGTACCTAACCAGCTCATGCTTGCAAAATTTAAACAGTGCCCAACATTTAATGTGGTTCTGAGACTGGGCAATATTTGCTAGATAATCCTCAGTGTGCTAAGAACTACACTGCCAACCAATTTAAGAGTGTCAGTTGGGTACAAGTGGGATGCATTTGCATTACTGAAAGCAAGGACTTGCTCTTTGCAGACAGAAAAAAAACGCATACACACTTTGCATCTCATTCAGCTAAATAAAGTGACAGCCACTCACTAATTTATTCCCCAGGGCAATGTTTTGACCAATCAGGGTCAAGCTGCCTGGTCTAAATTTCAAACAATGTTTGGCAATTATCTGTCAGTCGTTGTCAACTGGTGCATTTTCCCACAGCAACGTCAACATATCAGCACTTATTTCTCGTACTATATACTTTGTTGTTTTCTCCTTTTTTGGTATTCCTATGAAGTGTCCTGATGAATCAAGTTGAAAAGCTTCAACATGTTTCTTTTTCTCGGCAATACTCTGTACTGCCAAACGACAGAATAATTTACAATTACTTTGCTTGAGTTTTTCTCTTGGTCTTTCAGGACACCTGCTCTAGCCACATCTTTTCTTCCTTTTCTTGCTCCATCGCCACTCCTGGAATTCTTCTGTCATTCATTCTCTTCTGATTTTCAACCTATCACATTCTTTCTTTCTGTCCTTGTCCCACCCAGCTCTTTGATTAAATCCCACTACATTTCTTACCTTTCCCAGTTCCGGTGGTATATCATAGACAAATATTAAATCTGTTTCTCTCCACAGATAACCTGTTAAGTAATTCCAGTGTTTTCTATTTGGGGAACAGAAACTTTGCCAGGAATTATAGACCGGTGAGTCTTACTTCTGTTGTGGGCAAGGTTTTAGAAAAAATTATTAGGGATAGGATTTATAGTTATTTGGAGTGTAATGAATTGATTAGAAATAGTCAGCATGGTTTTGTAGCGGGTAGGTCGTGCCTTACTAACCTTATTGAGTTTTTTGATAAGGTGACCAAAGAGGTGGATGGGGGCAAGGCAGTTGATGTGGTATATATGGATTTTAGTAACGCGTTCAATAAGGTTCACCATGGTAGGCTTCTGCAGAAAATGCAGATGTATGGGATTGTGGGTAATCTAGGAAATTGGATCAGAAATTGGCTGTCAGATAGGAGACAGAGGGTGGTGGTTGATGGTAAATATTCATCATGGAGCTCGGTTACGAGTGGTGTGCCTCAGAGATCTGTTTTGGGGCCACTGCTGTTTGTAATCTTTATTAATGATCTGGATGAGGGTATAGTTGGGTGGATTAGTAAATTTGCTGATGACACCAAAGTAGGAGGTGTGGTAGATTGTGAGGAAGGGTGTCATAGTCTGCAGGGAGACTTAGATAGGTTGCAGAGCTGGGCCGAGAGGTGGCGGATGGAATTTAATGCGGAGAAGTGTGAGGTAATTCACTTCGGTAGGAGCAACAGATGTGTCGAGTATAGGGCTAACGGGAGGACTTTGAATAGTGTGGATGAACAGAGGGATCTAGGTGTATGTGTACATAGATCCCTGAAAGTTGGGAATCAAGTAGATAAGGTTGTTAAGAAGGCGTACGGTGTCTTGGCGTTTATTGGTAGGGGGATTGAATTTAAGAGTCGCAGCGTCATGTTGCAACCGTACACTACTCTGGTACGGCCGCACTTGGAGTACTGTGTGCAGTTCTGGTCCCCACATTACAGGAAGGATGTGGAGGCTTTGGAGAGGGTGCAGAGGAGGTTTACTAGGATGTTGCCTGGTATGGTGGGGAGGTCCTATGAGGAGAGACTGAGGGATTTGGGGTTGTTTTCGTTGGAAAGAAGGCGGCTAAGAGGGGATCTTATTGAAACATATAAGATGATTAGAGGTTTAGATAGGGTGGATAGTGATAGCCTTTTTCCTCGGATGGAGAAAGCTAGCACGAGGGGGCATGGCTTTAAATTAAGGGGGGGTAGCTACAAGACGGATGTCAGGGGTAGGTTCTTTACCCAGCGGGTGGTGAGGGATTGGAATGCCCTGCCTGCTGCAGTTGTAAATGCTCCTAGTTTGGGGGCGTTTAAGAGATCTGTAGATAGGTTTATGGATGAAAAGGGATTGGTTTAGGCTAGTGGGTCATTGTTTTTGTAACTGGTCGGCGCAACATCGTGGGCCGAAGGGCCTGTTCTGCGCTGTAATGTTCTATGTTCTATTTTTATTTCAGACTTCCAGCATCCACAGCATTCTGCTTTATAACTAATTAGCAACAACTTTTTAACTTTAATATAGAAAAAAATCCTTATGCAATTTAGAGATCCATGAAAAAATAGAGAGTGAACAAGGGAAAGTTGGGGAGGTAGTGAAAGAATTAAGTTGGAGATATATCTTAAGAGGCGGAAGTACGTGGAACCATGCAAGGAGTATGAAGTCCAAGAGACTGTAGCAAAACTATCAGCGGTGGGTAAAGAGAAGGCATGCACAAAAACCTTTGAAGTCATAAAAATTCAGGCACCTAAGATTGGGTTGTAGTCCTGAGAAATTATTTTAAAAAAGGAAGGCTAAAAAGAAATTAAACAGGAAACATAAGAATTTTAAATTTGGGGCGTTGGGGATTTAAAAAGCCAACAGGAATGGGGTGAAGGATAAAGCAGAATTTGATGCTCATTAGAATATGAGCAGCAGAGTTGTGGCTGACTTTATGGAGGATAGAGGTTGAGAGTCTGGTCAGGAATAGTTGAGTCAGTAAAATAGAGAGTCCATCAGAAAATTTCTTTCAGATTGAAGGTTTTTTTTTCAAACATTACAGCCTTAGTTAAGTCACAATGTTCTTAACATTTGTTTTTGAAAGAACCAGTTTTTTAGGATCAAATGACTAAATTTCTGCTTGCCCTTGATCCTGCAAATCAATCAAGGTCTTAATTACTTTAAAAATGTAAGCCAAAACTGCCATGACATTGCTAGTTATGGATCTAGATGTGCATCTGAGACTGAAGTCAGTGCACCTTTCATCATATTGGCAAACAATTTGTGCTTACAAATTTCATTTTGAGACATTCTTAAATTAATTACACAGACTTTCACTAGTACCCACATTGATATAAAATTCAAACAACCATAACGAATCAGAAATCCATTTACTATGTATATAAATCTAATCTTTGAGAAATAATACTTTGAGCAAAATGATGGTCAATATGCAGTACCATATTAATACCCCAATATAATTCAAAATATAACAATAAGTGATACTGACCAGTTGGGGTAAACTACCTGTTTTATACTATAAAGTTCCAAATACTTCAGTGTCAGCATACATGCTCTAATGAGCCACCTTTGACCTTTATTCAGCACACATTCTCCTATTCTCTTTGTCCTCCAAGTACTTATCCACATTCTCTATAATTTGATATTTACTTGAACCATAGAATCCATTGAATCCACACATTGCAGAAGTGCACATTCAGCCCATTGAGTTCACTGAGGAAGAAAAATCCAGCTGACTACGATCAGCACCTTGACCTTCGAGGGCAATTAAAGATAGTCAACAAACGCTGGCCTTATTGCCAGCAGGAAAGAATAAAAAGAAAGCACAAATACTAAAAAAGTAATCCAGCTGTGGAAGTAGTACAGTTTATGTTTAAATATTTTCACACTGAATTTCATGTCACAATAAGGTTGACTAACAGAAATGTTACTTTCTTGGCCTCAAGTCAGTGATTCTTGACAAGAAAATCAGCACCAACACATCTCCAAGTTCAAATATTTCTGGGATGTGGAGTCTGCTACAAAAAGCAACAAAAGTGGACACAACTATTGACTTGTCCGACACAGCAGCAGATCACACTGTTCTACATTTCAACACAAATCAGATTTATTGCATGACGTGGATGATTTAATGTTGGACAGTTTTTAGTTTAAAAGAATTCCTTCCTGGGAACACATTAAACAGCAATTAATTAGAACATGACTGGACTTAAAAAGTCTACCTTATTTTCCAAACATATATGCAATGAGGTATAAGAACATAGGAAATAGGAGCAGGAGTCGGCCATCTAGCCCTTCGAGCCTGCCCCGCCATTCAATAAGATCATGGCTGATCTGAAGTGGATCAGTTCCACTTTCCCGCTTTCTCCCCTTAACCCTTAATTCCCTTGTCTATCAAAGACCTATCTACCCGTGACTTAAATATATTTAGCGAGGCAGCCTCCACCACTTCAACGGGCAGAGAATTCCAGAGATTCACCACCCTTTGAGTGAAGAAGTTCCTCCTCAACTCCGATCTAAACTGCACCCCCCCGCCTTATAAACAAAGAACAATCCAGCACGGGAAACAGGCCCTTCGGCCCAACGAGCCCGCGCCGCCACATCACCCTGCACCTATTCTACCCTGCACATCTATGAATGGAAATATCTTGAGGCTGTGCCCTCTAGTCCTGCTATCCTTTCTAAGCAGGAAGAATCTCTCTACCTCTACCCTATCCATCCCTTTCATTATCTTATACGTCACTATAAGATCCCCCTCATCCTTCTAAACTCCAACGAGTACAGACCCAGTCTATTTAGTCTCTCTTCACAGTCCGGTATCAGCCTAGTGAACCTCCTCTGCACTCCCTCCTTCACCAAGTCTGGCGACCAAAACTGCCTCACCAGTACCCTGTACAGTTGCAGCAAGACTCCCTACTTTTATATTCTATTCCCCTCGCTATAAAGGCCAACATTCCATCCGCCTTCTTGATCACTTGCTGCACCTGCAGACTGGGTTTTTGAGACTCCTGCACAAGGACCCCCAGGTCCCTCTGCACCATAGCATGCTGCAGCTTTTCGCCTTTTAAATAGTAATCCTTCCTACTATTATTTCTGCCAAAGTGGATAACCTCACACTTGCTAACATTATACTCCATCTGCCAGGTCCTCGCCCATTCGCTCAGCCTATCCAGATCCCTCTGCAGACTTTCCACACCCTCCACGCAATTTGCTTTTCCACTCAATCCTGTGTCTGCGTGGGTTTCTTCCGGGTGCTCTGGTTTCCTCACACAGCCTGAAAGACATGCTGGTTTGGTGAACTGGCCATGCTAAATTCTTCCCCAGTGTACCCGAAGAGGCATGGGAGTGTGACAATTAGTGGACTTTCACAGTAACTTCATTGCGGAGTTAATGTAATCCTACTTAAGAAATAAATTGCAGTTATCATTCCTATTCTGACAAATATAATTAATTCTCCTTTGTTAGCAATTGAGTCTTTGTGATTTTGTTAGTAATTAATATATCTTTAATCCTTTGTCTATTGTAACATAAAAGAAGTTTACTTTTTCTTTGATATCATTGAATAGGATTCTCTACAGTGCAGAAGGTAGTCATTAGACTCATCAGGTATCGACACTCTGACAAAACATCTTGGCCAAGCCCATCCCCTGCCCTATCCCTGTAACCCCACATATTTTCCCCACTAATCCCCTAACCTACACATCTTGGGACACTAAGGAACAATTTATCATGGCCAATCCATCTAACCTGCACATCTTTGGAGTGTGGGAGAATACCGGAACACCCGGGGGAAACCCACACAGACACAGGAAGAACATGCAAACTCCACACACTCACCCAAGGCTGGACTTGAACCTAGGTCCCTGACGCGGTGAGGCAACAGTGCTAACCTGCGCAAAACAATCTAGTAAAGAACTATTGATGCTTGCCCTCACTGCTGGCATCTTACAATCATAAAATACTTTTAAATTAATATAGGCTCATTATGTAATTTGAGACACTAGGGTTTTATGGAGTAAATCCAGCACGCAATTCAGCTAGTCTTACATCTCTGCAAAAACTGCTCTGAAGCTACTAGGTGAAAATCGATATTAAATAAAATTTGTTTTACAGTCCGATCAAGCATCATTGATCACTAATCTCTTTTACACCAAGCTTTTTGTGGAATCAACATGTAATTTCTACAGCAAAATAATTAAACAAATACTGCTTTGTCCCATTACATATTAGTATAAAATATCTATTTCTGATTGCTTCTTCAAACAATGAAAGGGGAAAAAGTGAGCATTTGGATTCATTAAAATAAAGGTTTTAAAAGGTTTCAAGTAGGTAAGCAAAGGCAAACATTTGTCTGGGAAGTATGCCAATGTCAGTTAAGAGCATTTCTAATGCATACGAATGTGCAATCATCCCAGAAATGCTCCTGTCCAAGTCTCCAGGTCACCATTTCCTTGAATATTACCATCTAAAAGACTGCTGCAATCAATCTTTTGCAACTGTTGACTGGCACTGAAATCTCATTTGTTCCTTCACATGTCCAATAGTACATGCATACTGTGGTAAGGCCTCTGCTATTGCTGCCTAATGTCTACAACTGTTTGCTTTATTTAAAATTAAAAAGATCACTTCAAACGAGGATGACATTCAAATATACGAATGGAGACTTTCAACATATGAAATATTGCATCAAATAAATAATTTGGGCAAGTCCAACCCACAGTTTGTAATGTAAACTCTTTTCCAGGACTACTGAGATTGCAGACTTTAAATATACGTGAGATTTAAATGAAATATCCAAACGAATTACTGACCATACATCAAGAACACCTTTCTTATCAGAAATCAGAACCATAATTGAACATCCTTTCAGAGCAAATTTCTGCACAAACTCACCAAAAAAACTCAACAAATAATTTAAGGAACACTTTTTACACCTCAATTACAACCTTAGGTGTAATTTATCAAAATTCACTGGATTTTGGGGAGATGCCAGCTGATTGGAAAATAGCTAATGTAACGCCACTGTTTAAAAAAGGGAGGTAGACAAAAGGTGGGTAACTACAGGCTGGTTAACAACATCCGTAGTTGGGAAAATGCTGGAATCTATCATTAAGGAAGAAATAGCAGGACACCTGGAAAAGAATGGTTCAATCAAGCAGACGCAGCATGGATTCAAGAAGGGAAAGTCATATTTGACAAATTTACTGGATTTTTATGAAGATGTAGTGAGTGCGGTTGACAGGGGGGAACTGGTGGATGTGGTGTTTTTAGGTTTACAGAAGGCATTCGATAAGGTGCCTCATAAAAGGTTGCTACATAAGATTAAGGTACACGGAGTTGGGGGTAAAGTGAGGATTGAGGATTGGCTATCTAATAGAAAGCAGAGAGTTGGAATAAAAGGGTGCTTTTCCGGTTGGCAGTTGGTGACTAGTGGCGTGCCGCAGGGATTGGTGCTGGGGTCTCAACTGTTTACCATGTACATAGACGATCTGGAGGAGGGGACCAAGTGTAGGGTAACAAAGTTTGCGGATGACACAAAGATGAGTGGGAAAGCAAATTGCGTGGTGAACACGGAAAGTATGCAGAGAGATTTGGATAGGCTAAGTGAGCAGGCAAGGATCTGGTAGATGGAGTATAACGTTGGCAAATGTGTGGTTATCCACTTTGGAAGGAATAATAGTAAAACGGATTATTATTTAAATAGTGAAAAATTACAACATGCTACTGTGCAGAGGGACCTGGGGGTCCTTGTGCATGAACCACAAAAATTCAGTTTGCAGGTGCAGCAGGTGATCAAGAAGACAAATGGAATGTTGGCCTTTATAGCGAGGGGAATAGAGTATAAAAGCAGGGAGGTCTTGCTGCAATTGTACTGGTGAGGCCGTATCTAGAGTACTGTGTGCAATTTTGGTCCCCTTACTTGAGAAAGAATACATTAGCTTTGGAGAGAGTGCAGAGAAGGTTCAACCAGGTTGATTCCTGAGATGAATGGGTTAAGAAGCGGGTTGATGGGTTTTTGATAAGAGAGGGGATTAAGGGTTATGGGGAGAGGGTGGGAAGGTGGAATTGAGCCACGACAGATCAGCCATGATATTATTGGATGGCGGGGCAGGCTCGAAGGGCTAGATGGCCTACTCCTGCTCCTATAGATTGAATAGACTGGGTCTGTACTCTGAGTTTAGAAGGCTGAGGAGAGATCTTATAGAAACATATAAGATAACGAAGGGGATAAACAGAGTAGAAGCAGAGAGATTATTTCCACTTAGAATGGAAACAAGAATAGAGGGCATAGCCTCAAAACAATTTAGAACAGAGTTGAGGAAGAATTTCTTCACCCACAGGGCAGTGAATCTTTGGAATTCTCTGTCCATTGAGGCAGTGGAGGCTACCTCGATTAATGTGTTTAAGACACAGGTAGATAGATTTTTGACCAATAAGGGAATTAAGGGTTATGGGGAGCAGATGGGTAAGTGGAACTGAACCACTATCAGATCAGCCATGCTCTTATTGAATGGCGGGGCAGATTCATTGGGGCTAGATGGCCTACTCCTGCTCCTATTTCTTATGTTCTTACGTTCACTGTAAGCTTGTTCAACATGATTTAAAAAAATTCTTTTCAACAGTGGCTGTCCTGGGTATCAGGGGAACTAACAGAAGGGAGAGGTCAAGTCAAAAAAGTGGTAAAGGGGAACAAGGAAGAAAGTATGGAGGAATTGGCAGAGAGAAAAGACAGAAGATAGATAATTGTTCTAGTGTTGAAATGATGAGATCAATGAAGCTAACAGAGGTATAACTTATGATGGATACAGTTGCAATTAACTGTCTACATCCTCAAGCACCAAGTAAAACCACTTGCGCACCATAGCTACATAGAAAATCATGCCCAAGCAAAATACAAGACCAAGACAAAAGAGCATCTCCCCTTTTCCCTCCTCTCTCAATGTTCAAGGCCTCAAACGCTAAGTGAAATAGTGATTTCTTTGTACTTCTTTCACTTTAGTAGTATTCCTGTTCACAAAGTAGTCTTCTCTACAATGGGGAGGCCAAACACAGGCTAGGCACGTGTTTATGGAACAAGAATGGAATCACAATCACCTGTCGCTAATTCTCATTTTTTTCTCTGTCCTTGGACTGTTGTAAAGTTACAATAAAGCTTAACACAAGCCCAAGCAGCTTGTAGATTTTTGATTGGGAACTTTACAATCTTCTGGATTCAACAATTGTAGATCATACCTCTGTCCCCATTCTGTTTTAAGATTTTCCAGTTTGGGTTTTCTCATTCTGTTTCCAAATTCCTTTACTTTACATTTAGACAGTTGCTATCCTGCTATTCACAACTCCTTCAGTTATACCATTTGTTTCTTTACTTGTTCCATCACCACTCTTTTTGGCTTTTTACCGTGAATCAATTTGCAATTTAATCTCTCCTGACTTCTATCCTTTAACAGGCCTTCCTTTGTTCTTCTTCCCACCCTCCCCCCTTTCACTTGCTTAAAACACACCATGTTTCTAACTTCTCCATTTCTGATGAAAGGTCACCAACCTGAAATATCCACTCTCTCACTCTTACCAGAGATGCTGTCAGGTCTATTAGTAATTCCAACATTTTCTGTTTTTAATCCAAATTTCCAGCTTTCTTCTTGAGGAGAAGAGTAAACATCAATATAACAGAATCGCCAAGAAACCCAATAGGGAATTGAGAATAAATCTTTTACCCCAAGAGTGATGAGAAGGTGGAACTCACCATCACCGGGAATGGTCGAGATAAACTGCATAGATCCAGTTAAGGGGAATCTAGATGAATTTATATAAGTGTGGCAAGACCCGAAGAACAAATCTTCAGCACTATTGCTGGATTTTATCAGGGCCCATAGCCATTGCAGTATCCAGTGCCTTCAGCCATTTGCTGATATAATGTAGAGTGAATCAAATTGACTGATGACTGACATCTGCGATGCTGGGTACCTCTGGAGTAGTCATGATGTGGATATGCCAGCATTGGACTGGGGAAAACACAGTAAAAAGTCTGACAACACCAGGTTTCAGTCCAACCAATTTATTTGATAGTAAATTGATAGAAGTTTGTAAAATGTTGAGAGGAATAGATAGGGTGGATTCTCAGAGGCTATTTCCCCAGGTTGAAATGGTCGCTACGAGAGGACACAGATTAAAGGTGCGGGAAGGCAAGTACAGAAGTAATGTTAGGGGTAAGTTTTTCACTCAGAGGGTGGTGAGTGAATGCAATCGGCTGCCGTCAGTGGTGGTGGAGGCGAACTCGCTGGAGTCTTTTAAAAGACTTCTGGATGAGTATATGGGATTTAATGGGATTGGGGGTTATAGATAGGTCTACGGATTGGTAGGTGTTGATGTGATCGGCGCAACTCGTGGGCCGAAGGGCCTGTTTGTGCTGTAGTGTTCTATGTTCTAAATTCACTAGCTGTAATCTGTAAACTGTCTGTGCTTTATATGCTCTGTCTGAGGCCAGAACTCTCCATTCACCTGACGAAGGGGCTAACCCGAAAGCTAGTGAATTTACTATCAAATAAATCGGTGGCCTGAAACCTGGTAAGGGAGTTGAGCTATGAGGAGAGGCTGAATAAACTAGGCTTGTACTCGTTAGAGTTTAGAAGAATGAGGGGAGATCTCATTGAGACATATAAGATGATGAATGGGATGGATAGGATAGAGGTGAAGAGACTCTTCCCGCTCAGAAAGGACAATAGGACTAGGGGGCACAGCCTCAAGATAAAGGGGAGACGGTTTAGAACGGAGTTGAGGAGGAACTTCTTCACTCAAAGGGTGGTGAATCTCTGGAATTCTCTGCCCATTGAGGTGGTGGAGGCTGCCTCGCTAAATATTTTTAAGACGCGGGTTGATAGGTTTTTGATAAGCGAGGGGATTAAGCGTTATGGAGAGAGGGCGGGAATGTGAAACTGAGCCACGACAGATCAGCCATGATCTTATTGAATGGCGGGACAGGCTCGAAGGGCTAGATGGCCTACTCCTGCTCCTATTTCTTATGTTCTTATGTTTGTCAGATTTTTTACTGTGTTTACCTCCGGAGTAGGCCATGATGAATTCTCCATTCAGCCTTATCGTTTGCACTGATGAGCTCCTCCATCATTGAGGATGGGGATATTTATGGAGCCTCCTTCTTCAGTGAGTTGTTTAATTGTCCATTACCATTCACAGCTTAACATGGCAGGACTGTAGAGCTTAGATCTGATCTGTTGGTATGGGCTGCTTCGCTCTATTTACTTGCTGCTTATGCTATTTAGCACGCAAGCAGTCCTGTTTTGTAGCTTCACCAGGTTGAAACCTCATTTTTAGGTATGCCTGGTGTTGCTCCTGGCATGGCCTCCTAAACTCTTTGAACCAGGGTTGATCCCCAGCTTGGTAATGGTAGAGTGAAGATATGCCAGGCCATGGAGGTACAGATTGTGGTCCAGTACAATTCTACTGCTGCTGATGGCCCAAAGTGCCTCATGGATGTTCAGCTTAGAGCTGCTAGAAGGATTCAAAATCTATGCCATTTAGTGTCTGAGACATTTTCTGTAAGGTATGATTCACTGAGTGTGTCTGATTAGTCTGTGAACAGCTCTCCAAATTTGGCACAAACCCCCAGAAGTTAGTAAGGAGAACATTAAAGGATCGACAGTACTGGGTTTCTGGTGCAGAATTCGATGATGGATGGTCCATCTGGTTTCATTCTTTTATGTTTCTTTCGTAGTGGTTGAATATAAATGAATGGCTTGCCTGGCCATTTCAGAGGGCATTTAAGAGGCAACCACATTGCTGTGGGCCTGGATTCATATGTAGGACAGACCAGGAAAGGATGGTAGATTTCCTCCCCTAAAGGACATTAGTGAATCAGATTTTTTTTTAAATGACAATCGACAATGGTTTCATGGTCATCGTTAGATTTTTAATTCCATATATATGATTCAGTTTTTGAATTCCACCCCTTGCTGTGGGATTTGAACATGGGTCCCAGATGATTACCCTGGGTCCCTGGATTACTAGTCATGAAGTAGGTGAAAAATAGAATTTATGTTCTCGTCCAATATTAAATTAAGCAAGCTTTTTCTAAGCTGTTACAGTCAGTATCCTATTATTCACTAAGGTATTGTTTGAATCAAGAAGCTAAAGGAATTATACTTTTCCTCAACTGTATTTAGTATCGTGTAGTACAATTGTTGTTTATTTCAAATAGAGTTCTGCAAGTTTATGGTTTACAATACAGATAAGATACGTTTCCCTTTTGATTTGATAGTTCTCATTGATAGACTTCTGGTACAGCAATAAGCAATTAGTTAGTAGTTTGGTCAAACTACTCAATGCAATAAACAAAACAATGCAGAAGTATTAGTTTGGGAGAGATATGACTTGTCAGGGTGTTTGAGTGGGGAGAGACATTGGATGGACAAAGCCTGAATTCCAGCAACTAGAGATTTGAATCATAGAATCCTACAGTGCAGGAGGCCATTCGGTCCATTAAGTCTGCACTGACTACAATCCCATAATCCCATGCATTTACCCTAGCTACCCCGACACTAAGGGGCAACTTAGCATGGCTAATCCACCTAACCTGCACATCTTTGGACTGTGGGAGGAAACCAATGCACCTGGAGGAAACCCATGCAGACATGGGGAGAATGTGCAAACTCCGCATGGACAGTAACCCAAGGCAGGCATCAAACCCCAATGCCTGGCGCTGTGAAGCAGCTTTGCTAACCACAGTGCCATCGTGCTGCCGTTTTTTAAATTTGAAGTAGAAAGGGCTGATTTAAAACCATTTAAGAAATTACAATCTTGAGTTCTAAGAACTTGTGGATTCCTTCCTCAGATAAAGATTGAGGGGGCTGCAAGAATTTCTGGTATTGAGACCTTGGCAAGGCTGAGTTACAGCAGTACATGGTGCTGAATGGAGAAAAAGTGTACAAAATAATCCACTTGCACCAGAGAAAAAAAAGAGAGCTATAAATATATAATTAGAATTTTAATATTAATATAGTTGGGAATAAATTCTCTAATAGTATTATGAATGTATGATTTACAGCATTTCATGAACAAAGTTACGAGCAAAAAAATGGCTGCTATTCTACTGGACTAGATAAAACACAATGGTGACTGACCAGGAAACTGAAACAATGTGCCATTGTAACTGAACTAATAATAAGCCAAAAATATTGAACTGACAGCTAGATTATTTAAATTCACCCAATAAGAAAATACAAAGAGACAAGCGTGCAAGAGATTTTCAGAAGCTGCAACTGTGTATCAAACAATCCTGGCTAACAAAATAAAATGAAGCTTCCCTACAAATAAATAGCAGTAGTTGTTCAGATTTGTCAAGTAAAGCAAAACTTAATATATACTATGAAACATGAAAATATAACAATTACTCTAAAAACTCCCTCTCGCACAAAAAATGATAAAATAGAGGAATTCTGCCAAGAGGTTAAAAGTCAATGATTCAAGGGAAAAGGATAGTCCTTGAAGTGGAATCTGGGTTGTATAGTTAGAATCATAGAACCCTAGTGTCGAAAGAGGCCCTTCGGCCTATCGAGTCTGCACCGAACACCATCCCACCCAGGCCCTATCCCCATATCCCTACATATTATACTCACTAATCCTTCTAACCTACGCATCCCTATACACTAAGGGGCAATTTTAGCATGGTCAATCAACCTAACCCGCACATCTTTGGATTGTGGGAGGAAACCGGAGTACCCGGAGGAAACCCACACAGACACGAGGAGAATGTGCAAACTCCACACAGACAGTGACCTGAGCTGGGAATCAAACCCAGGACCCTGGAGCTGTGAAGCAGCAGTGCTAACCACTGTGCTACCATGCTGCCCATTATTATAGTTGGCCTCTCAGCACTGATCTGGGAAATAATCAATGTCCCTTGCACTAATTTTCAGGTGCATCCTGAGGAAAACTTGCAGCCTGTCAATTTCAGAACGTAGAGCAACTTTGAAGCAACTTCCATTCCCCATCTTCTTTGAACTGGATCTTCTTTACCCCGTCTACCAGCTTTTTAAACACAGGTTTCAAGTCACTGTTTTTTATTTCAAAACTGACCGGGGTCAAAAAGTCCCTGATTCTTTAAAACTCACCTGACGAAGGGGCAAACCCTGAAAGCTAATGCGTTCACTATCAAATAAACTTGTTGGACTTTAACCCGGTGTTGCGAGACTTCTTACTCTTTTAAAAAACACATTCTTCCATAATGTTCTTACACCTCAAATACAAACCATTTTCTGTGAAATGGGTCTCTACAATCCAAAATGCATAAGCATTGTAGTTCCCAACAATCATGATGGGGAGATGCCGTGTTGGACTGGGGTAAACGCAGTAAGAAGTCTCACAAAACCAGGTTAAAGTCCAACAGGTTTATTTGGTAGCAAAATTATTTGCTTTCAAAGCACTGCTGCTTCATCAGGTGAGTGGCATGTCACTTCACTGATCATGAAACATATAGAACATAGAACATTACAGCGCAGAACAGGCCCTTCGGCCCACGATGTTGCGCCGACCAGTTACAAAACAATGACCCACTAGCCTAAACCAATCCCTTTTCATCCATAAACCTATCCACAGATCTCTTAAACACCCCCAAACTAGGTGCATTTACAACTGCAGCTGGCAGGGCATTCCAGTCCCTCACCACCCTCTGGGTAAAGAACCTACCCCTGACATCAGTCCTATAACAACCCCCCCTTAATTTAAAGTCGTGCCCCCTCGTGCTAGCTTTCTCCATCCTAGGAAAAAGGCTATCACTATCTACCCTGTCTAAACCTCTAATCGTCTTATATGTTTCAATGAGATCCCCTCTTAGCCGCCTTCTTTCCAGCGAAAACAACCCCAAATCTCTCCTCACAGGATCTCCCCTCCATACCAGGCAACATCCTGGTAAACCTCCTCTGCACCCTCTCCAAAACCTCTACATCCTTCCTGTAATGTGGGGACCAGAACTGCATACAAAACTCCAAGTGTGGCCGCACCAGAGTTGTGTACAGTTGCATCATGACGCTGCGACTCCTAAATTCAATCCCCCTACCAATAAACGCCAAGACACTGTATGCCTTCTTAACAACCTTATCTACTTGATTCCCAACTTTCAGGGATATATGTACACATACACCTAGATCCTTCTGCTCCTCCACACTATTCAAAGTCCTCCCGTTAGCCCTATACTCAACACATCTGTTATTCCTACCGAAATGAATTACCTCACACTTCTCCACATTAAACTCCATCCGCCACCTCACAGCCCAGCTCTGCAACCTTTCTAAGTCACCCTGCAAACTATGACACCCATCCTCACAATCTACCACACCTCCGACTTTGGTGTCATCAGCAAACTTACGAATCCACCCAACTATACCCTCATCCAGATCATTAATAAAAATTACAAACAGCAGTGGCCCCAAAACAGATCCCTGAGGCACACCACTCGTAACCGAACTCCATGACGAATATTTACCATCAACCACCACCCTCTGTCTCCTATCTGCTAGCCAATTCCTGATCCAATTACCTCGATCACCCCCAATCCCATACATCTGCATTTTCTGCAGAAGCCTACCATGGTGAACCTTATCAAACGCCTTGCTAAAATCCATATACACCACATCAACTGCCTTACCCCTATCCACCTCTTTGGTCACTTTCTCAAAGAACTCGATAAGGTTAGTAAGGCACGACCTACCCGCTACAAAACCATGCTGACTGTCTCTAATCAACTCATTACTCTCCAAATAACTATAAATCCTGTCTCTAATAATCCTTTCCAAAACCTTACCCACCACAGAAGTAAGACTCACTGGTCTATAATTCCCAGGGAAGTCCCTTCTCCCCTTCTTAAACAATGGGACAACATTTGCTGTCCTCCAATCTTCTGGTACTATACCAGAGACCAACGACGACCTGAAGATCAGAGCCAGAGGCTTCGCAATCTCTTGCCTCCCAAAGAATCCTAGGGTAAATCCCATCCGGACCAGGGGAATTATCTATTTTCAAACCCTCCAAAATATCCAGCACATCCCCCGTATCAACTGCAATACTATCTATTTTACACCCCTGCACCCCAGTGTCCTCCTCAGCTACATTCATGTCCCCTTGCGTGAACACCGAAGAGAAATATTGGTTCAACGCCTCTCCAATCTCCTCCGGTTCCACACACAACTTCCCTCTACTGTCTGAAACTGGCCCTAATCTTGCCCTAACCAACCTTCTGTTCTTGACATACCTGTAAAATGCCTTAGGGTTCTCCTTAATCCTATCAGCCAAAGTCATCTCATGTCCTCTTTTAGCCCTTCTTAACTCCCTCTTCAACTCCCTCCTAGCCAATCTAAAACTTTCTAATGCACTACCTGAGCCCTCAAGCCTCATCCGAACATAAGCCTCCTTTTTCTTCCTAACCAACGAATCAACTTTTTTAGTGCATCACGGTTCCCTGGGCCTACCAAATCCTCCTTGCCTGACAGGGATATACCTATCACAGACCCGCAATAGCTGCTCCTTGAAAAATCTCCACATCTCGGATGTTCCCAGTCCCTGTAATCTCCTAGTCCAACCAATGCTTCCTAATTCTCTCCTAATAGCCTCATAATTACCCTTCCCCCAGCTGAAACTACTGACCCGAGGTTCATGCCTATCCCTTTCCATCACTAAGGTGAACGTAATCGAATTGTGGTCACTATCCCCAAAATGCACACCAACTTCCAAGTCTAGCACCTGGTCTGGCTCATTACCCAGCACCAAATCCAATATAGCCTCACCTCTAGTCGGCCTATCTACATACTGAGTCAAAAAACCTTCCTGCACACTTTGAACAAAAACTGACCCCTCTAACGAGCTAGAGCTATAGCAATTCCAATCAACATGAGTAAAGTTAAAGTCCCCCATAACAATTACCCTATTACTTTCACTCCTAACAAGGATCGTCTCCGCAATCCTTTCCTCAACCTCTCTAGAACTTTTTGGAGGTCTATAAAAGACTCCCAACAGGGTGACCTCTCCTCTCCTATTTCTAATCTCCGCCCATACTACCTCAACAGACAAGTCCTCATCAAAGTTCCTCTCTGACACTGAGATACAGTCCTTGACCAATAATGCTACCCCACCCCCCCTTCTACCTCCTTGTCTACTCCGACTAAAGCATTTGTACCCCGGGACCTGCAACATCCATTCCTGACCCTGCTCTATCCAAGTCTCTGAAATGGCCACAACATCGAAGTCCCAGGTACTGATCCACGCTGCAAGTTCATCCACCTTATTGCGAATACTCCTCACATTGAAGTATACGCATTTCAAACCCTGCTCCTCCCCTCCCCCGCAATGCCGTGCATTGCAGTCCCCATCTATGCCCCCCTCACTTTCACCCCCTCTACTCAGGATCCCACCCCCTCTCTGAATCAGTTTAAACCACTCCGCATAACCTTCACAAATTTACCCCCCAGGATATTTGTTCCCCTTTGGTTCAGGTGTATTCCATTCCTCTTATAGAGGTCCCACCTTCCCCAGAACGAGCCCCAATTACTCAAGTACTTGAACCCCTCCCTCCTGCACCATCCCCTCAGCCACGAGTTCAAACTTTCCCTCTCTCTATTCCTCTCTAAACTATCCCGTGGCACAGGCAAGAGTCCAGAGATAACCACTCTGTCTGACTTGGCCTTTAGCTTCCACCCCAACTCCATGAATCTCTGCTTAATGTCCCCTTCCCTTAGCCTCCCTATATCATGCGTCCCCACATGAATTATAACTTGGGGTTGATCTCCCTCTCCCCTGAGAGTCTTGAATATCCTCTCTGATACATCCCGGACCCCAGCCCCTGGTAGGCAACACACCAGCCCTGAGTCCCTATCATTACTACCGACTCTCCTATCCGTCCCTTTAACGGTGGAGTCCCCAATGACAAGTCCTAATCTTTTGCTACCCCTAACCACCTGAGCTTTTACAGTAGGCTCATCCCCAGAGACCTGCTCCCTTTGGCTATCCCCAGTTGATTCCTCCTCAACTGTAGCCTCCAGGACCGAAAACGTATTTTGGAGGGGAACAGCCTCAGGGGATTGTCCCACCACATTCTTTTTTCCTCTCCTCGTGGCAGTGACTCAAGACTGGTTTCTAGGAGTGACTAACTCCTTATAACTCCTATCAATGTCCACCTCTGCATCCCGAATTTTGCGGAGCTCCTCTACTTCCACCTCCAACTCCTTTACACGCTCCTCCAGAAGCTGCATTCTAACGCACTTCTTACAAGTAAAATCCCCTGAAACACTACTGGAGTCCCTCACCACATACATCCCACAGGAGATGCAGCACACTGCCTGAACTGCCATCCCTGAAACAATTATCAGCAGAAAAAATAAAGAAAATATTTTTAAAAAAACTTACCCACACTTATAATTTAGGTTAGAGGAGGTGGGAGGGTGGAATTCTCTACCTGTGTAGAGAATCGGGTATCCTCTCTACACTAATTTATAGGGTTAGGGGCCCGGAAAAAAAACTACAACTACCGGTAAGCGTCCTAGTGACGACTTCCGGTTTTTAACTAATTAAAAAAAAACCCGCCAAAACTCGCAATATAGAGGGGGTTCTCTGGCTTGTGTTTCTGCAAGAGCAATTCAACTAGTCCTAGTCCCCTGCATTTTCTGACCAAATTTTCTCTTTAGATAATTATCCAATTCCCTTTTGAAAGCTCCAAATGAATGTACGCCACTATATACTCTGGCAATTCAGTCAAGATCCTAACCATTCACTGCGTAAAAACGGGGGGCATAGCACTGCGTCTCACAGCACAGAAGAACCGAGTACGATTCCAGCCTTGGGTGAGTGTGTGTGTGGAGTTTGCACGTTCGCCCTGTGTCTGCATGGATTTCCTGCAGGTGCTCCAACAGTCCAAAGATGTGCAGCATAGGGGGATTAATGGCATAAATGCATGGAGATAGTGCCTGGGTAAGATACTCCGTCACAGAATTGGTACAGATTCAATGGCCAAATGGCCTCTTTCTGCACTGTAGGGATTCTATTCTATGAAAAAGGACTAGAATCCATAGAATCCCTACAGTGCAGAAGGAGGTCATTCAGTCCATCGAGTCTGCACCAAACACAATCCCACTCAGACCCTTCATATTTATCCTGCTAAGTTTGACACTAGGGTTAATTTGGCATGGCCAATCAACCTAACCCGCACATCTTTGGACTGTGGGAGGAAACTGGAGCACCCGGAGGAAACCCACACAGACAAAGGGAGAATGTGCAAACTCCACACAGCCAGGAATCGAACCTGGATCACTGGCGTTGAGGGGCAGCAGTGCTAACCACTGTGCCACTTCATACAACTCTGGTTCTTTTGTCATTGATCTTAAATCAACATACTCAACCAGCAATGAGAACAGTTTTGCTTCATTGATTCTGTCCAGACCTCTCATGATTGTGAACACCACCATCAAATCTCTTCCCAACCTTCTCTTTCCTAAAGCTTCTCTAATCTAGCCAGCTATCCAGTTCCTTCCCTAGAATCTTTCTTGTGAATCTTTCCCGCACCTTCTCCAATGCCTTAAAAACCATCATAAATCAGGTGCTCAGAGTTTGACAACACACCTCAGTTGAAATGACTTATAAAGATTTACATAACTGCTTTGCTTTTGTATTCCGTGCCACTGTTTTTAAAGCCCAGGTTCTTGGACGCTTTATTCACCACTTTCTCAGCCTGTCCTGCTACCTTTAATGGCTTATGCACATATACTCCAATGTCTTCAATAAAAATTATCATGGAACATGTATTCAGGTTGAACAAGCTGGTCTTCTGAACCCCATGACGATGCTGAAGAATATACCAAATAGTTCTCTGACTAATGGGGTTTAACAGTTTGTTATCCTGAGCAGGAATGTTTTATTCAGTACTTTGTAAAAATAAAGTTTATTTATTCATCAAAAGTAGGCTTACATTAATACTACAATGAAGTTATTGTGAAAATCCCTTAGTGGCCACACTCTGGCATTTGTTCAGGTACACAGATGGAGAATTTAGCATAGCAAATCCAACTAACCAGCATGTCTTTTGGACTGTGGAGGAAACCAGAGCACCCAGAGGAAACCCATGCACACATGAGGAGAACATGCAAACTCCACACAGATAATGACCCAAGGCCAGGAATCGAACTCGAGTCCCTGGAGCTATGAGGCACCAGTGTTAACCACTGTGCCACCATTTTGTAATCAACGTAATCAATGATAAATTCACACAGTAAGAAGTCTCACAACACCAGGTTTAAGTACAACCAGTTTATTTGATAGTAATCTCACAAGCTTTCGGAAACTGTGCTCCTTCGTCAGGTGTGTGGAAGGTTCTGTTCAGAGAAGGGCTATAAAGTCACAGTTTACAGAATAGTGATTAGAATGCAAGTCTTTACAGCTAACCTGCTGTTCAAGTCTTAAGGATGCAGACAATGTGAGTGGAGATAGCATTAGCATAGGTTGAAGAGATGTGTATTGTCTCCAGACAGGACGGAAAGTGAGATTTTACAAGCCCAGGCAAGTCATGGGGTTACAGATAGTGCTACATGAACCCAAGATCTCGGTTGAGGCCGTCCTCATGTGCGGAACTTGGTTATCAGTATCTGCTCAGCGACTCTGAGCTGTCGTGTGTCGTGAAGGCGCCTTGGAGAAAGCTTACTCGAAGATCGGAGACCGAATGCCCTTGGCCGCTGAAGTGTTCGCCAACAGGAAAGGAACAGTCTTGCTTGGTGATTGTCGAGCGACGTTCATTCGTCCGTTGTCGTTGATGCTACGACATAAACTGGTTGAACTTAAACCTGGTGTTGTGAGACTTCTTACTGTGTTTACCCCAGTCCAACACCGGCCAACATAAAGGCCATCTCTACATCTTAAATTCACAAGCAGCTTACCAAAGCTTTGGTAACTGGCACAATTTTAGCTAGTTCAAGATAGAGCAGACTGACACCCCAGTTACTGGAATCCTTTCACCAACACTGTACTATGGCTACATAATTTATAAGATACACATCAACTCACTTCCCTCCTCAGCAAGGTTCAGCCCTGAGGACTAAAGTACCTCCAAAAGTCCCTCTAAATCACATAATTTACATTTTAAAATTTTGTTTAAAAGGTTATTTTAAAAAAGAAATCTCAGTTAGGTTTTAAAGACTGTTTCAAAATGGCCCCAAGCTACCAGACAGATCTGGGATTTCAAGCTGTGTCTCAATTAACAAATTTATTGGATTTCTATGAGGATGTGACTAGTGCAGTAGACAGAGGGGAACCAGTGGATGTGGTGTTTTTAGATTTCCAAAAGGCGTTTGATAAGGTGCCTCACAGAAGGTTGCTGCAAAAGGTTAGGGTGCACGGAGTTGGGGGTAAGGTTTAGCGTGGATAGAGGATTGGCTGTCTAATGGGAACCAGAGAGTTGGAATCAATGGGTGCTATTCTGGTGGGCAGTTGGTGACCAGTGGAGTGCCGCAGGGATCGGTGCTGGGGCCTCAACTGTTAACCATTGAGATGATCTGGATGAGGGGGTTGAGTGTAGGATAACGAAATTTACTGATGACACAAAGATGAGTGGAAAAGCAAATTGCGCGGAGGGTGTGGAAAGTCTGCAGAGATCTGGATAGGCTAAATGAGTGGGGGATGACCTGGCAGATGGAGTATAATGTTAGCAAATGTGAGGCTATCCACTTTGGTAGAAATAATAGTAGGACGGATTATTATTTAAAAGGCGAAAAGCTGCAGCATGTTACGGTGCAGAGGGAATGGGGGGGGGGTCCTTGTGCAGGAGTCACAAAAACCCAGTCTGCAGGTGCAGCAGATGATCAAGAAGGTGAATGGAATGTTGGCCTTCATAGCGAGGGGGATAGAATATAAAAGTAGGGAGGTCTTGCTGCAACTGTACAGGGTACTGGTGAGGCTGCAGCTGGGGTACTGTGTGCAGCTTTGGTCGCCACACTTGCGGAAGGATATATTGGCTTAGGAGGGAGTGTAAAGAAGGTTCACTAGGCTGATACTGGAGATGAGGGGGTTGGACTATGAAGAGAGATTGAATCGACTGGGTCTGTACTCGGAGTTTAGAAGGCTGAGGGGGGATTTTATAGAGACATATAAGATAATGAATGGGCTAGATAGGGTAGAGGTAGACAGATTCTTCCCGCTTAGAAAGGACAGCAGGACTAGAGGGCACAGAATCGAAATAAGAGGGGGGCAGATTAGATTGGAGTTGGAGAGGAACTTCTTCACTCAAAGGGTGGTGAATCTCTGGAATTCTCTGCCCATTGAAGTGGTGGAGGCTACCTCGCTAAATATATTTAAGTCACAGATAGATAGGTTTCTGATAGACAAGGGATTTAAGGGTTATGGGGAGAAAGGGGGAAAGTGGAACTGATCCACTTCAGATCAGCCATGATCTTATTGAATGGCAGGGCAGGCTCGAAGGGCTAGATGGCCTACTCCTGCTCCTATTTCTTATGTTCTTATGTCTCCTCAACTGAAGAGACAAAGACAATTCTTAATTTAATGGTGCACTTTGTTTCAGTAAGAAGTCTGACAACACCAGGTTTAAGTCCAACCGATTTATTTGATAGGAATAAAACGAAGGGGCAAACCCCAAAAGCTTGCTAGTTTACTATCAAATAAATCGGATGGACTTAAACCTGGTGTTGTCAGACTTCTTACTATGTTTACCCCAGTCCAACAACTCTCCATATCATGAGCACTTTGTTTCACCAGGAGATAGAGAAATGGCAGCTTCTCTGCCATTTGGCCATTCATACCTTCTATTCTCTCTATGCTGCCATTAGCACCTCTTAGCCTTTCCCCTGGTTTTGGGGCTATGGCTGATCTTCATTCCCTCAGCTTACGATATAAATATCTCCCACTTTTAGCTTTAACAAAGGGTCATCTGGAAGTGAAACATCAATTCTTTTCTCTCCTTACAGATGCTGCTAGACCTGCTGAGATTTTCCACCATTTTCTCTTTTGGATACAGAAGTTTTCTTCACACCTCTTTGTAAGAATATAAACTGCACCTTGGCCAGAACAACAGGTAAGAACCACAAATGGGAGAAGGACTGATTGCAGTGTCAATGTCTTATTTGGGAGATCACTTGGTATACTATATTGTCATAATCTTAGCACCTGTAAAAAGGGCAAGAAGCTGAGAGAAGCCTCTTCAGAGAGGCAGACAAGAGCTTCAACCCAGAGATAGAGAAAGGATAATCCAGAAATGGCTGATAGGCTGCTGTAAGTAACTGCAGGTACCTGCAGAACAAGAAACAATGAACCTTCTTTATGTAAAGGCTTATGTGCTACTAAGCTCACCTATAACAGGAAGCTCCTGCAGAGGAAGTCATTGCAGCTGTAGAGACAATTCTACAAGATCAAGACCTTCAATTCAGACAATACAACATCCTGATTTTGAAAATACCAGGTCTGCACCAAACAATAGAGAGATCCAATTTTTAATAAGTATGGGTACGTGTTAATAACCTTATCTTTTCTTAGGTAAGTTCCAGAACAATAAAGTGAAATAAATGAATCTTTCCTTTTAAGATAAAGATTTTGCTTCTGATTTTAAATTGGATTTCTCATTCCATGGGTTAAAAAAAAACACAAGCATGCATACAAATATATTGTTCATGGGCAACATTAGGGCATACACCTTTTAAAGTGTCTGTGGCAATAGTGTTGATCATCAAGTTCACATGACAAGATCTCACGTCAACACCCACAATCCAAACACTGACACACATTCAACTATGTCATCATTTGAGCATGGGACCATAGAGATGCCCATGACATCCAAACCATGAAAGGTACTGATAACTGCTGGACCCCTACGTTATCCAACCTACCACCTTACCCAATTTACCATGTCCATTAGCCTGATCCCCAAACAGTAGACACAACAGAAGCAATGACACATGAAAATTAAGATCAGGGGCCTCAAATTCCTTCAAAACTCCCTTTCACAATTAGATCACACTGTCAACCTCTCAGTGTTCCCATACAGCCTGCCCAACCTAAAGACCACCAAAATGAGCACCTGTGAAGGGATCCTTGTTCTCTCTATCAGGAACAGGTTTGCTGAAAACTAACAAGAAACAATAATCAATTGTAAGCGCAAAACTTTCACAGACTAGAAACTTCACCACATCACAAGAGAAAAGCAGCAATCCTACAGGCAGCTCAGTGCACAGGTACAGCATAAAACCCACAATATAAATAACAATTCACCAAACAATAGAGAGATCCAATTTTTAGACCTGCTGGGTCTATCCTGTTGGTGGGACAGAACACACACAACATGAATTGTTTCTTCAGCACGGTCCATACAATCTAGGGCATTTAATAGTTCAACCCACTAAGAGGCAAACATGGAGGGGAGCTCAAATTGAAAGAAAATGTATACAAAGTGACAAGGATTAGTGGGAAGTTAGAGGTTTGGAAAATCTTTAAAGGTCAACAGAAAGCCATGGAAAAAGCTATAAAGAAAAGTAAAATAGATGATAGCTCTGAATATAAAAACAGATAGCAAAAATTCCTACAAATATTTAAAACGAAAGAGCGGCTAAGATAAACATTGGTCCTTTAGAGGATGAGAAGGGGTACTTAATAATGGGAAATGAGGAAATGGCCGAGGCATTGAACAGGTATTTTGTGTCAGTCTTCACCAGGGAAGTCACAAATAACATTCCAAAAATTAAAGACAAGGAGGCTGTGGCAGGTTAGTTCTTTGAAATGGTAATTATCACTAAAGAGATAGTGCTGGGCAAGCTAATGAGGTTAAAGGTAGACACGTCACCTGGCCCTGATGGAATGCATCCCAGAGCACTATAAGAGACAGTGGGGAAATAGCAAATGCGCTTGTGGACTCTGGGGTGGTTCTGGGAGATTGGAAAATAGCAAATATAACGCCATTATTTAAAAAAAGGAGGTAGACAAAAGGCGGGTAACTACAGGCCAATTAGCTTAACTTTTGTAGTGGGGAAAATGCTTGAATCTATCATCAAGGAAAAAATAGTGAGGCATCTGGATAGATATTGTCCCATTGGGCAGACACAGCATGGGTTCATGAAAGGCAGGTCATGTTTAACTAATTTACTGAATTCTTTGAGACCATTACAAGCACAGTGGACAATGAGGAACCGGTGAAAATGATTTATCTGGATTTCCAGAAGGCATTCAACAAGGTGCCGCACAAAAGTCTGGTGCACAAGATAAAAGGTGCACAACGTTATGGGCATGGACAGGGGATTGGTTAACTAATAGAAAGCAAAGAGTGGAGATAAATGGGTGTTTTCCTGGTTGGTGATCAGTGACTAGTGGTGTGCCTCAGGGATCAGTGTTGGGGCCACAATTGTTTACAATTTATGTAAATGATTTAGACTTGGGGATCAAGACTCCGTCAAAGTTTGCAGATGACACCAAGATAAGTGGTAGAGCAAAGGGTGCAGAGGACAGTCTGCAAAGGGATATAGATAGTTTAAGCAAGTGGGCAAGGGTCTGGTAGATGGTGTACAATGTTGGCAAATGTGCATTTTAGTAGGAATAACAGTAAAATGGACTATTATTTAAATGGTAAAAATTGCAGCACGCTGCTGTGCCAAGGGACCTCGGTATCCTTATGCATGAATTTCAAAAAGTTGGTTTGCAGGTGCAGCCAGTAATTAAGAAGGCAACTGAAATCCTTCATTGCTAGAGGGATGGAGTTTAAAAATAGAGAGCTTATGTTGCAACTGTATAAGGTGCTGGTGAGGCCACATCTGAAATAGTATGTACAGTTTTGGTCTCCTTACTTGAGAAAGGATGTACTGACAGCGGAGGGGTTGCAGAGAAGAGAGTTGGCTGATGAGAAGATCTGAGTTGACCAGGGCTATATTCATTGTAATTTAGACAAATGAGGAGGAAATCTTATAGAAACATAAAATTATGAAGGGAATAGATCAGATAGAAACAGGGAGGTTGTTTCCACTGGCAGGTGAAACTAGAACTAGGGGGCATATCTTCAAAATAAAAGGGGACAGTTTTAGGACTGAGTTGAGGAGGAATTTCTTTACTCAAAAGGGTTGTGAATCTGTGGAATTCCCTGCCCAGTGAAGCAGTTGACGCTATCTCATTGAATGTTTTTAAGGCAAAGATAGATTTTTGAACAGTAAAGAAATTAAGGATTATGGCGAGCGGGCAGGTATGTGGAGTTGAGTCCACAAAAAGATCAACCATGATCTTACTGAATGGCAGAGAAGGCTTGAGCAGCCAGATGGCATACTCAGAATCATAGATCACAGAAGAGGACCTTCGCCCAATGAGTCCACACGGACACAGTAGAAAACACCTGAACCCCTACCTAATCCCATCTGCCAGCACTTGGCCCATAGCCCTAAATATTACAACATGGCAAGTGCTGATCCAGACACTTTTTAAAGAATGTGAGGCAACCACCTCCACCACCTTTCCAGTTGGCGCATTCCAGACCTTCACCATCCTAGTAAAAAAGCTTTTCCTCATATACTCCCTAAACCTCCTGCACCTCATCTTGAACCTATGGCTCCTCCTGACTGACCCTTAAACTAAGGGGAATAGCTGCTAATCTGTCTATAACTCTCACGCCTCGATTACATTGTCCATCAGTCATCTCTGCTCCAATGAAAACATTCCAAGCCTATTCAAATCTCTCTTCATAACTTAAATGTTTCATCTCAGGCACCCTCTCCAGGACAATCACATCCTTCCAATAATGTGGCGACGAGAACTGCACACACTACTCTAGCTAACTCACCAATGTTCTGTACAACTCCAACATTGACCACCCTGCTTTTGTAATCCAAGCCTTGATTGATAAAGGCAAGTGCCCAAATGCCTTTTTCACCACCCTACTAGTATGGCATTCTGCTTTCAGAGATCTGTGGACAAACACTCCAAGGTCCCTTTGTTTCACAGAACTTCCTAGTATACTACCATTCATTGAATACTTTGTCAAATTACTCCTTCCAAAAGTGTATCACATCACACTTTTCCATCTGCCACTTATCTGCCCAATTGACCACATCATCTTGATAAATCTATATCTTCTTGTAGCCCAAGGCACTCCACCTCACTGTTAACCACCCATCCAATCTTTGTATCATCTGCAAACTTGCTAACCCTACCCCCACATAGTCATCAATGTCATTATATAACAAATACTGCATCATATATCAGCCTTATCTGAGTGTTTTTCCTGCCCCTAGTTCTTACGGGCTTATCAAGCACAGGGGCTCAAGGACAGGGTGGCAGTCAGTGTTTGCTGGAAGGAACATTTTAAAACACCTAACCTTGACTTGAACACCCTCAATTTCATTTTTCAATACCTCATCAGGCTCAGTCTCAGGACTACCCCAGCTCAGAGCAATGCTGAAAAAGCCATTTGACAGCTGAAAAATAAGGCCCCTGCCTCATTTTTTGGAATCCCTGCTGAAATTCTGAAACACGATGAGATACATTCCCAATACAGTTGCACAATCTCATATCCCTTCTCTGGGAACAGAAGTGTAGGGGATGCCTGGAACACTGACACATGACATACAAATATTGCATCACATATCAGCCTTATCTCAGTGTTAGCACCTTTGCCTCAGGCCTTGATAGTTAAGGGTTCAAGTTTAACTGGGACCCAAAGCAGTAGGGAGACAGAACAGAACGTTGAGGATAGCACAGAAGTTAAAGACACCACATATTAATTAATAAGGCAATATCAGTAATCGTAGTGCCAGGCAGATCAAGCAAAAGCAAGACAGAGAGCAAGGGAAGACCAGATTAAAACGCATTTATTTCAATGCAAGATGCTTGACGGGCAAGGCAAATGAACTCAGGGCATGGATGGGTCTGTGGGACAGGGATATTATAGCAATTACTGAAACATGGATAAGGGAGGGATAGGACTGGCAGCCCAATGTTCCAGGATACAGATGCTATAGGACAGACAGAACAGGAGGTGAGAGGGGGAGAGGTGCACTTTTGATTAAGGAAAACATCACCGCAGTACTGAGAGGGGATATATCCAAGGATTCGCCCACTGAGTCTATATGGGTAGAACTGAGAAATGAGAAGGGGGAAATCACTGATAGGGTCATACTATAGCTCCCCAAATAGTCAGTGGGAAATTAAGAAGCAAATATGTAAGGAGATTACAGATAGCTCCAAGAAAAATAGGGTGGTAATAGTAGGGGATTTTAACTTTCCCAACATTGATTAGGACAGCCATAGTATTAGAGTGTTGGATGGAAAGAAATTTGTTGAGTGTATTTGGGAGGAATTTCTCATTCAGTACGTGGATGGCCTGACTAGACAGAGGGCAAAACTTGACCTCCTCTTCGGAAATAAGGAAGAGCAGGAGACAGAAGTGTTAGTGAGAGATCACTTTGGGACCAGTGACCATAATTCCATTAGATTTAAGATAGCTATGGAGAATGATAAGTCTGGCGCAAAAGTTAATATTCTAAATTGGGGCAAGGCCAATTTTGATGGTATCAAGCAAGCACTTTTAAAAGTTAACTGGAGGAGTCTGTAGGAAAGGAAAGGCACATCTGGTAACTGGGGGGCTTTCAAAAGTGTGTTAACCAAGGTTCAGGGTAAGCACATTCCTCTCAGAATGAAGGGCAAAGCTGGTAGAGTCGGGGAACCCGGATGACTCAGGATATTGAAGCTGTAGCCAAGAAGAAGAAGGAGGCACATGACATGCAATCCCTTGAAAGGTATAGGGGTCAAGTTAAGAGAGAAATCAGGAGGGCAAAAAAGAACATAAAGTTATTTTGGCAGATAAGGCAAAGAGAATTCAAAGAGCTTCTATAAATACATAAAGGGCAAAAGAGTAACTAGGGAGAGATTAGAACAAAGAACAACGAACAAAGAACAACCCAGCACGGGAAACAGGCCCTTCGGCCCAACGAGCCTGCGCCGCCACATCACCCTACACCTATTCTACCCTGCATATCTATGAATGGAACCCTACTCAGTCAGATTCAGGGAAGAAATAGTGTCAATTTGGTAAAAACCGATTAGCCTGAGAGCACATCTTTGGGGTGTGGGAGGAAACCGGAGCGCCCGGAGGAAACCCACGCAACCACAGGGAGAATGCGCAAACTCCCACAGACACCGGCCCAAATCCATGTGCCTGCACAGCCAGCAGTGCTAGTCACTGAGCTGTTGCAGCGCCCATCTACCGGTCCAGGATCAAGCACACACACCGACATGAAGTACTAGGCCACTCCTGGAACTTCCAAGAGCAGCCCAGGCACGACCCGCCGTGTGAATGCCCCTCGTTTGACACGAGGTGGACCTCCACCTGTGGAATAAAGACAAAAATATTAATCTTACAGCCTGCCTTTCTGGTGTCTCCTGAGGTTTAACCCTATTTAATAGCCCCTACCATATCCCTCCATTCTCGTTTCACTCATGTGCCTATCTAACTGCATCTTAAACGAGTCCAGTGTTCCTGCCTCCACCACCCTTCTCGGTAGCGCGTTCCAGACCCCTACAACTCTCTGCGTAAAGAACCTTCTTCTTAAGAGTCTCTTAAGGATCAACATGGTCATCTATGTGCAGATCCACAAGAGATGGGCAAGATCCTAAATGATTATTTCTCATCAGTATTTACTGTTGAGAAAAGCATGAATGTTAGGGAACTTGGGAAATAAATAGTGAAGACTTGAGAAGAGAACATATTACAGAGGAGGTGGTGCTGGAAGCGCACCAAGATAGATAAATCCCCGGGACTGATGAAGTGTATCCCAGGTCATCGTGGAAGGCTAGGGAGGAAACTGCGGTCCCCTAGCAGAGAAATTTGAATCATCGATAATCACAGGTGAGATGCCCAAAGATTGGAGAGCGGCAAATGTTGTGTCTTTGTTTGAAAAGGGCTGCAGGGAAAAGCCTGGGAACTACAGGCCAGCGAGCCTCACATCTGTGATGGGTAAGTTGTTGGAAGGTATTTTGAGAGACAGGATCGACAGGCATTTAGAGATGCAAGGACTGATTAGAGACAGTCAGCATGGCTTTGAGAGTGGAAAATCACGTCTTACAAATTTGATTGAATTTTTTGAAGGGGTAACCAAGAAGGTGGATGAGGGCAATGCAGTTGAAGTTGTATACACGGACTTTAACAAGGCCTTTGACAAGGTACCGTATGGTAGGTTATTGCATTAGGTGAAATCTCATGGGATCCAGGGTGAGGTAGCTAAATGGATACAAAATTGGCTTCATGGTTGTAGAGGGCTGTTTTTCAAACTAGAGGCCTGTCACCAGCAGTGTGCCTCAGGGATCAGTGCTCGATCCACTGTCATTTATATTAATGATGTGGATGAGAATATAGGAGGCATGGTTCATAAGTTGCAGATAACACCAAGATTGGTAGCATAGTGGACAGCGAAAGTTATCTCAGATTGCAACTGGGCCAGTGGGCTGACGAATGGCAAATGGCGTTTAATTTATTTAAGTGTGAGGTGATGCATTTTGATAGATTTAACCAGGGCAGGACTTACTCAGTTAATGGTAAGCCGTTGGGGAGAGTTATAGAACAAAGAGACCTAAGGGTACAGGTTCAAAGCTCCTTAAAAGCGGAGTCACAGGTGGACACAGTGGTGAAGGAGGCATTCGGAATGCTTGGTTTCATTGGTCAGAACACTGAATACTGGAGTTGGGATGTCTTGTTGAACTTGTACAAGACATTGGTAAAGCCACACTTGGGATACTGTGTACAATTTTGGTCACCCTATTATAGAAAGGAAATTATTAAACTAGAAAGAGTGCAGAAAAGATTTACTCAGACGCTACCGGGAGTTGATGGTTTGAATTATAAGGAGAGGCTGGACAGACTGGGACTTTTTTCTCTGGAGCATAGAAGGCTGAGGGGTGATCTTATGGAGGTCTATAAAATATAGAGACATAGATCAGCTAGATAGTCAATATCTTTTCCCAAAGGTGGGGGCATCAAAAACTAGAGACCATAAGTTTAAGATGTTAGGGGAGAGATACAAAAGAGTCCAGAGAGGCAATTTGCCATGAGATATTGTGTACGTTACTGTGGTAATTGTTGGAAACATGGCATCCAATTTACAAAGTAATATTGCACAAGCAGCAGTGGCTAAATAATCTGCTATAAATATTGGCTCAGGGCTAAATATTTGCCAAGCACTGGAAGAACACCTAGTGCTGTTCTTTAGTGACAGACAGTGAACAAGCTGCTAGAGGTAGTAGTAGAAGCAGGTGCTATTTTGTCTTTTAAAAAGCATTTAAACAGTTACGATGGGACTAGAGGGACATGGGCTAAAGTGGGCAATTGGGATTGGCTTAAGGGTTTAAAAAATAGGATGGTATGGACAAGTTGGGCCAAAGGGCCTGCTTCCATGCTGTAAACCTCTATGACTCTATGACATAATCATGGCTGACTGTCCAATTCAAAACTGATACACTGCACTGTTGGCAGCACTGTCTTCTAAATGAGATATTAAGCCATGGTCTCATCATCCATCTTGGGTGAATGTAAAAGATCCTATGGCACTATTTACAGAAGAATCAAGGAGTTCTCCCCAGGAGGAACAAGACAGTTCTTTCCAGTATCTAGGCTAGTATTTATACTTTAAATAATATCACTTAAATAGATGTCTGGTCATTATCACACTGTTGTTCGTAGGATCTTACTGTGCATAAGCTGGTTGTCATGTTTGTTATACTACAACAGTGAGTATAATTCCAAAGGTCTGTCAACCTCAGGTGGGATTTTTCAGTTTTGAGGTGAATGTGGTCAGAAAATCCCACCCAAGGCTGCAAACAGTCCAATCTGCCCTCTCCAGTGAATACAAAAGATTCCTTGGCACAACTAAAGAACAGCACTAGGTGTTCTTCCAGTGCTTGGCAAATATTTAGCCCTGAGCCAATATTTAGAACAGATTATTTAGCCACTGCTGCTTGTGCAATATTACTTTGTAAATTGGATGCCATGTTTCCAACAATTACCACAGTAACGTACACAATATCTCACGGCAAACATACTACTGTACACGCAGTATATCACTACCATCTCTCACAAGCCCACTACTGCCTCTACAAAAGTACATCATTGGTTGTGACAGAATTTGGGACATGCTGGGGCCATTGAAGATTTAAATACATGCAAGATTGTTAAATTCTTATGCAGATAGCAAATCTTGACAACTCTTAGCTCTTTCAGACAAACACGAGGCTCTCTGCCAGGGTGGGGACTGGGTGCCAATTCCCCTGTACAGGGCTCTCTTTGACAGGGTGGGAACAAGATGCCAGCTCCCCTGGATGGGATTCTCCATACCAAGGTGAGGACTTAAAACTTAAACCCTTAAGCCAGACCCCTTGGTGGGCTCCTTGTGACAGGGTGAAAACTGGGTGTCAAGTCCCTAGGTGTGGCTCTATGGCACGGTGCAGACTGGGTGGGGCAGCACAATAGCCAGCACCACTACCTCACAGCACCAGGGATCTGGGCTCAATATCAGCCTTGAGTGACTGTGTGGTCTTCTTTTAAGGAGTTTTCACATTCTGCCCGTGAATGCATGAGTTTTCTCCAGCTGCTCCGGTTTCCTCCGATGGAACAAAGGTGTGTAGGTTAGGTGGATTGGCCATGTTATGGGAATAGGAGAAGGGGTGGGCCTGGGTAAGATGCTCTTTCAAAGGGTCAGTACAGATGATTGGTTGAATGGCCTCTGCTGCATTGTAGGGATTTGATGATTCCACGGTTCAGTGGCAATGTACCAGCCCCCCTGAGTGACAGCTCCCCAGGGTGGGGACTGGATGACAGGTTGACCAGGTGGCGCTTCCTCGGGGCAGGCACCGGGTGACTGCTCCCCCGGGGCGGGCACCGGGTGGCACCTCCCCCGGGGCGGGCACCGGGTGACTGCTCCCCCGGGTTGGGCACCGGGTGACTGCTCCCCCGGGGCGGGCACCGGGTGGCACCTCCCCCGGGGCGGGCACCGGGTGACTGCTCCCCCGGGGCGGGCACCGGGTGGCACCTCCCCCGGGTTGGGCACCGGGTGACTGCTCCCCCGGGGCGGGCACCGGGTGGCACCTCCCCCGGGTTGGGCACCGGGTGACTGCTCCCCCGGGGCGGGCACCGGGTGGCACCTCCCCCGGGGCGGGCACCGGGTGACTGCTCCCCCGGGGCGGGCACCGGGTGGCACCTCCCCCGGGTTGGGCACCGGGTGACTGCTCCCCCGGGGCGGGCACCGGGTGGCACCTCCCCCGGGTTGGGCACCGGGTGGCACCTCCCCCGGGGCGGGCACCGGGTGACTGCTCCCCCGGGTTGGGCACCGGGTGGCACCTCCCCAGGGTTGGGCACCGGGTGACGGTAACTCTGGGTGGCTCTGCTATTAAAGCTGCCACTCTGACTTACCCAGAAGAAGGTGGAGTAGGTGGTGAGGGTGAATTTGAGGCAGATGTAGTTGAAGCGCTGACAGTGACACAGTGAGCACGTGAGGGACAGAGAGAGAGAGAGAGGGGGGACAGAGAGAGAGAGAGAGGGGGGACAGAGAGAGAGGGTGAGGGGGGGACAGAGAGAGAGAGAGAGAGAGGGTGACAGAGAGAGAGAGAGGGTGACAGAGAGAGAGGGTGACAGAGAGAGAGAGAGGGTGACAGAGAGAGAGAGAGAGAGAGACAGTGACAGAGAGTGACAGAGAGAGAGAGTGACAGAGAGAGAGGGTGACAGAGAGAGAGGGTGACAGAGAGAGAGAGAGGGTGACAGAGAGAGAGAGGGTGACAGAGAGAGAGAGAGAGAGAGGGTGACAGAGAGAGAGAGAGAGAGAGTGACAGAGAGAGAGAGAGGGTGACAGAGAGAGAGAGGGTGACAGAGAGAGAGAGAGAGAGAGGGTGACAGAGAGAGAGAGGGTGACAGAGAGAGAGGGTGACAGAGAGAGAGGGTGACAGAGAGAGAGAGGGTGACAGAGAGAGAGGGTGACAGAGAGAGAGAGAGAGTGACAGAGAGAGAGAGAGGGTGACAGAGCGAGAGAGAGAGAGAGAGAGAGAGAGGGTGACAGAGAGAGAGAGGGTGACAGAGAGAGAGAGAGAGAGAGGGTGACAGAGAGAGAGAGAGCGTGATAGAGAGAGAGAGAGAGTGACAGAAAGAGAGAGAGAGAGGGTGACAGAGAGAGAGAGGGTGACAGAGAGAGAGAGAGAGGGTGACAGAGAGAGAGAGAGTGAGAGGGTGACAGAGAGAGAGAGAGGGTGACAGAGAGAGAGAGGGTGAGAGAGAGAGGGTGACAGAGAGAGTGACAGAGAGAGAGAGAGTGGGTGACAGAGAGAGAGAGAGAGAGAGAGGGTGACAGAGAGAGAGAGCGTGATAGAGAGAGAGAGAGGGTGACAGAGAGATAGAGACAGAGGGTGAGAGTGACAGAGAGAGAGAAGATGACAGGGAGAGAGAGGGTGACAGAGAGAGAGAGGGTGACAGAGTGAGAGATAGAGACAAAGGGTGAGAGTGACAGAGAGAGAAGAAGACAGAGAGAGAGAGGGTGACAGAGAGAGAGAGAGAGGGTGACAGAGAGAGAGGGTGACAGAGAGAGAGAGGGTGACAGAGAGAGAGGGTGACAGAGAGAGAGGGGGGGTGACAGAGAGAGAGGGGGGGTGACAGAGAGAGAGAGGGGGTGACAGAGAGAGAGAGGGTGACAGAGAGAGAGAGGGTGACAGAGAGAGAGAGATGGTGACAGAGAGAGAGAGAGAGACAGGGTGAGAGTGACAGAGAGAGAGAGAGTGACAGAAAGAGAGATAGAGAGAGAGGGTGACAGAGAGAGAGAGAGAGGGTGACAGAGAGATAGAGACAGAGGGTGAGAGTGACAGAGAGAGAGAAGGTGACAGAGAGAGAGAGGGTGACAGAGAGAGGGTGACAGAGAGAGAGAGAGAGAGGGTGACAGAGAGAGAGAGAGGGTGACAGAGAGAGAGAGAGGGTGACAGAGAGAGAGAGTGACGAGAGAGAGAGAGAGGGTGACAGAGAGAGAGAGTGACGAGAGAGAGAGAGAGGGTGACAGTGAGAGAGTGACAGAGAGAATGAGAGAGAGAGTGACAGAGAGAGAGAGAGTGAGAGGGTGACAGATAGAGAGAGTGTGAGAGGGTGACAGAGAGAGAGAGTGAGCGTGACAGAGAGAGAGAGAGCGTGACAGAGAGAGAGAGAGCGTGACAGAGAGAGAGAGCGTGACAGAGAGAGAGAGAGCGTGACAGAGAGAGAGAGCGTGACAGAGAGAGAGCGTGACAGAGAGAGAGCGTGACAGAGAGAGAGCGTGACAGAGAGAGAGAGCGTGACAGAGAGAGAGAGCGTGACAGAGAGAGAGAGAGCGTGACAGAGAGAGAGAGCGTGACAGAGAGAGAGAGCGTGACAGAGAGAGCGTGACAGAGAGAGAGAGCGTGACAGAGAGAGAGAGCGTGACAGAAGAGAGAGAGTGAGAGTGACAGAAGAGAGAGAGTGAGAGTGACAGAGAGAGAGTGACAGAGAGAGAGAGTGACAGAGAGAGTGAGAGTGACAGAGTGAGAGTGACAGAGAGGGTGAGAGTGACAGAGAGAGAGAGTGAGAGTGACAGAGAGAGAGAGTGAGAGTGACAGAGAGAGAGAGTGAGAGTGACAGAGAGAGAGAGTGAGAGAGACAGAGAGAGAGAGTGAGAGAGACAGAGAGTGACAGAGAGAGAGTGACAGAGAGAGAGAGTGACAGAGAGAGAGAGTGACAGAGAGAGAGAGAGAGTGACAGAGAGAGAGAGAGGGTGAGGGTGACAGAGAGTGAGAGTGACAGAGAGAGAGAGAGCATGACAGAGAGAGAGAGAGGGTGACAGAGAGAGAGAGAGGGTGACAGAGAGAGAGAGCGTGACAGAGAGAGAGAGAGAGAGGGTGACAGAGAGAGAGAGGGTGAGAGAGAGAGGGTGACAGAGAGAGTGACAGAGAGAGAGAGAGAGTGGGTGACAGAGAGAGAGAGAGAGAGAGGGTGACAGAGAGAGAGAGCGTGATAGAGAGAGAGAGAGGGTGACAGAGAGAGAGATAGAGACAGAGGGTGAGAGTGACAGAGAGAGAGAAGATGACAGGGAGAGAGAGGGTGACAGAGAGAGAGAGGGTGACAGAGTGAGAGATAGAGACAAAGGGTGAGAGTGACAGAGAGAGAGAAGAAGACAGAGAGAGAGAGGGTGACAGAGAGAGAGAGGGTGACAGAGAGAGAGGGTGACAGAAAGAGAGAGAGGGTGACAGAGAGAGAGAGAGGGTGACAGAGAGAGAGAGAGAGGGTGACAGAGAGAGACAGAGAGAGAGGGTGACAGAGAGAGAGAGAGAGGGTGACAGAGAGAGAGAGAGGGTGACAGAGAGAGAGGGGGGGTGACAGAGAGAGAGAGGGGGTGACAGAGAGAGAGAGGGGGTGACAGAGAGAGAGAGGGTGACAGAGAGAGAGAGGGTGACAGAGAGAGAGAGGGTGACAGAGAGAGAGATAGAGACAAAGGGTAAGAGTGAGAGAGAGAGAAGATGACAGAGAGAGAGAGATGGTGACAGAGAGAGAGAGAGAGACAGAGGGTGAGAGTGACAGAGAGAGAGAGTGACAGAAAGAGAGATAGAGAGAGAGGGTGACAGAGAGAGAGAGGGTGACAGAGAGAGAGAGAGAGGGTGACAGAGAGATAGAGACAGAGGGTGAGAGTGACAGAGAGAGAGAAGGTGACAGAGAGAGAGAGGGTGACAGAGAGAGAGAGAGAGGGTGACAGAGAGAGAGAGAGGGTGACAGAGAGAGAGAGAGGGTGACAGAGAGAGAGAGTGACGAGAGAGAGAGAGAGGGTGACAGAGAGAGAGAGTGACGAGAGAGAGAGAGAGGGTGACAGTGAGAGAGTGACAGAGAGAATGAGAGAGAGAGTGACAGAGAGAGAGAGAGTGAGAGGGTGACAGAGAGAGAGTGAGCGTGATAGAGAGAGAGAGAGCGTGACAGAGAGAGAGAGCGTGACAGAGAGAGAGAGCGTGACAGAGAGAGAGAGCGTGACAGAGAGAGAGAGCGTGACAGAGAGAGAGAGCGTGACAGAGAGAGAGAGAGAGCGTGACAGAGAGAGAGAGCGTGACAGAGAGAGAGAGCGTGACAGAGAGAGAGTGAGAGTGACAGAAGAGAGAGAGTGAGAGTGACAGAGAGAGAGTGACAGAGAGAGTGAGAGTGACAGAGAGAGTGAGAGTGACTGAGAGAGTGAGAGTGACAGAGAGAGAGAGTGAGAGTGACAGAGAGAGAGAGTGAGAGAGACAGAGAGAGAGAGTGAGAGAGACAGAGAGTGACAGAGAGCGAGTGACAGAGAGCGAGTGACAGAGAGCGAGTGACAGAGAGAGAGTGACAGAGAGAGAGTGACAGAGAGAGAGTGACAGAGAGAGAGAGTGACAGAGAGAGAGAGTGACAGAGAGAGAGAGAGAGTGACAGAGAGAGAGAGAGGGTGAGGGTGACAGAGAGAGAGAGTGAGAGTGACAGAGAGAGAGAGAGCGTGACAGAGAGAGAGAGAGCGTGACAGAGAGAGAGAGCGTGACAGAGAGAGAGAGGGTGACAGAGAGAGAGAGGGTGACAGAGAGAGAGAGAGAGAGGGTGACAGAGAGAGAGAGTGAGAGTGACAGAGAGAGAGAGGGTGACAGAGAGAGAGAGGGTGACAGAGAGAGAGAGAGAGAGAGTGACAGAGAGAGAGAGGGTGACAGAGAGAGAGAGTGAGAGTGACAGAGAGAGAGAGGGTGACAGAGAGAGAGAGAGAGAAGGTGACAGAGAGAGAGAGGGTGACAGAGAGAGAGAGAGAGATGGTGACAGAGAGAGAGAGTGAGAGTGACAGAGAGAGAGAGGGTGACAGAGAGAGAAAGAGAAGGTGACAGAGAGAGAGAGGGTGACAGAGAGAGAGAGAGAGAAGGTGACAGAGAGAGAGAGGGTGACAGAGAGAGATATTGACAGAGAGAGAGAGGGTGAGAGTGACAGAGAGAGAGAGAGAAGTTGACAGAGAGACAGAGAGAGAGGGTGACAGAAAGAGAGGGTGACAGAGAGAGAGGTTGACAGGGAGAGAGGGTGAGAGAGAGAGACAGACAGAAAGAGCGTGAGGGTGACAGAGAGAGAGAGATAGAGAGTGAGAGTGACAGAGAGAGTGAGAGTGACAGAGAGAGAGTGAGAGTGACAGAGAGAGCGAGCGTGACAGAGAGAGCCTGCGTGACAGAGAGAGCGAGCGTGACAGAGAGAGCGAGCGTGACAGAGAGAGCGAGCGTGACAGAGAGAGCGAGCGTGACAGAGAGAGCGAGCGTGACCGAGAGAGCGAGCGTGAGAGGGAGAGAGAGAGAGAGAGAGGGTGACAGAGAGATGATAGAGAGAGAGAGAGTGACAGTGAGTGAGAGTGACAGAGAGAGAGCGTGACAGAGAGAGAGAGGGTGACAGAGAGAGAGGGTGACAGAGAGAGAGGGTGACAGGGAGAGAGGGTGACAGAGAGAGGGTGACAGAGAGAGAGAGGGTGACAGAGAGAGAGAGGGTGACAGAGAGAGAGAGGGTGACAGAGAGAGAGAGGGTGACAGAGAGAGAGAGGGTGACAGAGAGAGAGAGCGTGACAGAGAGAGAGAGAGTGAGAGAGTGCGTGTGACAGAGAGAGAGTGAGAGTGACAGAGAGAGTGAGAGTGACAGAGAGAGAGTGACAGAGAGAGAGAGAGTGACAGAGAGAGAGAGAGTGACGGAGAGAGAGAGAGAGAGTGACAGAGAGAGTGAGTGACAGAGAGAGAGATAGAGACAAAGGGTGAGAGTGACAGAGAGAGAGAAGATGGCAGAGAGAGAGAGAGAGAGAGGGTGACAGAGAGATAGAGAGAGCGTGACACAGAGAGAGAGAGAGGGTGACACAGAGAGAGAGGGTGACAGAGAGAGAGAGAGGTGACAGAGAGAGAGGGTGACAGAGAGAGAGCGTGACAGAGAGAGGGAGCGTGACAGAGAGAGAGAGCGTGACAGAGAGAGAGAGCGTGACAGAGAGAGAGACCGTGACAGAGAGAGAGAGCGTGACATAGAGTGAGCGTAACAGAGAGAGAGAGCGAGAGTGACAGAGAGAGAGAGCGAGTGTGACAGAGAGAGAGAGCGAGTGTGACAGAGAGAGAGCGAGAGTGACAGAGAGAGAGAGCGAGTGTGACAGAGAGAGAGAGCGAGAGTGACAGAGAGAGAGAGCGAGAGTGACAGAGAGAGAGAGCGAGAGTGACAGAGAGAGAGAGCGAGAGTGACAGAGAGAGAGAGCGAGAGTGACAGAGAGAGAGAGCGAGAGTGACAGAGAGAGAGAGCGAGAGTGACAGAGAGAGAGAGCGAGAGTGACAGAGAGAGAGAGCGAGAGTGACAGAGAGAGAGAGAGAGAGACTGTGACACAGAGAGAGACCGTGACACAGAGAGAGAGCGTGCCAGAGAGAGAGCGTGCCAGAGAGAGAGCGTGCCAGAGAGGGAGATAGAGAGAGAATGAGAGTGACAGAGAGAGAGCGTGACAGAGAGAGTGAGAGAGAGAGAGGGTGACAGAGAGAAGATAGAGAGAGAGTGAGAGTGACAGAGAGAGAGAGTGAGAGTGACAGTGAGAGAGAGAGAGCGTGACAGAGAGAGAGAGAGAGAGCGTGACAGAGAGAGAGAGAGAGCGTGACAGAGAGAGAGAGCGTGACAGAGAGAGAGAGCGTGACAGAGAGAGAGAGTGTGACAGAGAGAGAGCGTGACAGAGAGAGAGAGCGTGACAGTGAGAGAGAGAGTGACAGAGAGTGAGAGAGTGAGAGTGGACAGAGTGAGAGTGGACAGAAGAGAGAGAGAGTGAGAGTGGACAGAAGAGAGAGAGAGTGAGAGTGACAGAAGAGAGAGAGAGTGAGAGTGACAGACAGAGAGAGAGAGTGACAGAGAGAGAGAGTGACAGAGAGAGTGAGAGTGAGACAGAGAGAGTGAGAGTGACAGAGAGAGTGAGAGTGACAGAGAGAGTGAGAGTGACAGAGAGAGTGAGAGTGACAGAGAGAGTGAGAGTGACAGAGAGAGTGAGCGTGACAGAGAGAGTGAGCCTGACGGAGAGAGAGAGAGTGAGAGTGACAGAGAGAGTGAGAGTGACAGAGAGAGAGAGAGAGAGAGAGAGTGACAGAGAGAGAGGGTGAGGGTGACAGAGAGAGAGAGTGAGAGTGACAGAGAGAGAGAGAGAGCGTGACAGAGAGAGGAGCGTGACAGAGAGAGAGGGTGACAGAGCGAGAGAGAGAGAGAGACAGAAAGAAAGAGCGTGAGGGTGACAGAGAGAGAGAGAGTGAGAGTGACAGAGAGAGTGTGAAAGTGACAGAGAGAGAGAGAGAAGAGCGTGACAGAGAGAGAGAGCGTGACAGAGAGAGAGCGTGACAGAGACAGAGCGATCGAGAGTGAGAGTGACAGAGAGTGAGTGAGAGTGACAGAGAGATAGAGAGAGAGTGAGAGTGACAGAGAGAGAGGGTGACAGAGAGAGAGAGAGATCGAGAGAGAGTGACAGTGAGTGAGAGTGACAGAGAGAGAGCGTGACAGAGAGAGAGAGCGTGACAGAGAGAGAGGGGTGACAGAGAGAGAGAGGGTGACAGAGAGAGAGAGGGTGACAGAGAAGAGAGGGTGACAGAGAGAGAGGGTGACAGAGAGAGAGGGTGACAGGAGAGAGAGGGAGAGCGTGACAGAGAGAGAGAGAGAGTGAGACAGAAGAGAGAGAGAGAGAGAGAGAGAGAGACAGAGAGAGAGAGAGAGAGACAGCGAGAGAGAGTGACAGAGAGAGAGATAGAGACAAAGGGTGAGAGTGACAGAGAGAAGATGGCAGAGAGAGAGAGAGAGAGCGTGACAGAGAGAGAGAGAGAGCGTGACAGAGAGAGAGAGGGTAGACAGAGAGAGAGAGGGTGACAGAGAGAGAGAGAGGGGTGACACAGAGAGAGAGAGAGAGAGGGTGACAGAGAGAGACAGAGAGAGAGGGTGAACAGAGAGAGAGAAGCTGACAGAGAGAGAGAGAGCGTGACAGAGAGAGAGAGAGCGTGACAGAGAGAGTGAGCGTGACAGAGAGAGAGAAGCTGACAGAGAGAGAGAGGGTGACAGAGAGAGAGAGGGTGTGACAGAGAGAGAGAGAGTGACAGAGAGAGAGAGAGGGTGACAGAGTGAGAGAGAGGGTGACAGAGTGAGAGAGAGGGTGACAGAGAGAGGGTGGGTGACAGAGAGAGAGATAGAGACAAAGGGTGAGAGTGACAGAGAGAGAACAAAGAACAATCCAGCACGGGAAACAGGCCCTTCGGCCCAACGAGCCCGCGCCGCCACATCACCCTGCACCTATTCTACCCTGCATATCTATGAATGGAACCCTCCTCAGTCAGATTCGGGGAAGAAATAGTGTCAATTTGGTAAAAACCGATTAGCCTGAGAGCACATCTTTGGGGTGTGGGAGGGAAACCGGAGCGCCCCGGAGGAAACCCACGCAACCACAGGGAGAATGCGCAAACTCCCACAGACACAGGCCCAAATCCATGTGTCTGCACAGCCAGCAGTGCTAGTCACTGAGCTGTTGCGGTGCCCATCTACCGGTCCCAGGATCAAGCACACACACCGACACGAAGTTCTAGGCCACTCCTGGAACTTCCAAGAGCAGCCCAGGCCCGGACCTGCCGTCGTGAATGCCCCCTCGTTTGACACGAGGTGGACCTCCACCTGTGGAATAAAGTCAAAAAATATTAATCTTACAGCCTGCCCTTTCCGGTGTCTCCCCGAGGTTTAACCCTATTTAATATCGCCTTACCATATCCCTCCATTCTCGTTTCACTCATGTGCCTATCTAACTGCATCTTAAACGAGTCCAATGTTCCTACCTCCACCACCCTACTCGGTAGCGCGTTCCAGACCCCTACAACTCTCTGCGTAAAGAACCTTCTTCTCACCTCCAAATTATACCTCTCCCCCCCTCACCCTTAAATGATGACCTCAAAGATGACAGAGAGAGAGAAGATGACAGAGAGAGAGAGATGACAGAGAGAGAGAGGGTGACCAGAGAGAGAGAGAGACAGAGGGTGACAGAGAGAGAGAGGTGTGACAGAGAGAGAGGGAGAGAGGGTGACAGAGAGAGAGGGTGACAGAGAGAGAGAGAGTGACAGAGAGAGAGAGAGAGTGACAGAGAGAGAGAGAGGGTGACAAAGAGAGAGAGAGGGTGACAGAGAGAGAGAGGGTTGACAGAGAGAGAGAGAGAGAGGGTGACAGAGGGTGAGAGTGACAGAGAGAGAGAAGGTGACAGAGAGAGAGAAGGTGACAGAGAGAGGGAGAGAGGGTGACAGAGAGAGAGAGAGGGGTGACAGGGGGAGAGAGAGAGAGAGGGTGACAGGGAGAGAGAGAGAGAGGGTGACAGAGGAGAGAGGGGTGACAGAGAGAGAGAGAGAGAGGGTTGACAGAGAGAGAGAGAGAGTGACAGAGAGAGAGAGAGAGTGTGACAGAGAGAGTGACGAAAGAAGAGAGAGAGGGTGACAGTGAGAGAGTGACAGAGAGAATGAGAGAGAGAGTGACAGAGAGTGAGACGGTGACAGAGAGAGAGAGTGTGAGAGGGTGACAGAGAGAGAGTGAGCGTGACAGAGAGAGAAAGAGCGTGACAGAGGAGAGAGAGAGCGTGACATGAGAGAGAGAGCGTGACAGAGAGAGAGCGTGACAGAGAGAGAGAGCGTGACAGAGAGAGAGAGCGTGACAGAGAGAGAGAGAGCGTGACAGAGAGAGTGACAGAGAGAGAGAGCATGACAGAGAGAGAGAGCCGTGACAGAGAGAGAGAGAGCGTGACAGAGAGAGAGAGAGTGACAGAGAGAGAGAGCGTGACAGAGAGAGAGAGCGTGAGAGAGTGAGTGTGACAGGGAGAGAGTGAGAGTGACAGAAGAGAGAGAGAGTGAGAGTGACGGAGAGAGAGAGAGTGACACAGAGAGAGAGAGAGAGAGAGTGACAGAGAGAGAGAGAGTGAGAGAGACAGAGAGAGTGAGTGACAGAGAGAGAGTGACGGAGAGAGAGGGTGAGGGTGACAGAGAGAGAGTGAGAGTGACAGAGAGGAGAGCGTGACAGAGAGAGAGAGCGACAGAGAGAGAGAGAGCGTGACAGAGAGAGAGAGCGTGACCGAGAGAGAGAGAGTGAGAGAGTGAGAGTGACAGAGAGAGAGAGTGAGAGTGCCAGAGACAGAGAGAGTGAGAGTGACCAGAGAGAGAGAGAGAGAGTGACAGAGAGAGATAGAGAGAGAGTGACAGAGAGAGATAGAGAGAGAGTGACAGAGAGAGAGAGAGAGAGTGACAGAGAGAGAGATAGAGGACAAAGAGGTGAGAGTGTCAGAGAGAGAGAAGATGACAGACAGAGAGAGAGAGAGAGGGTGACAGAGAGAGAGAGAGGGTGACAGAGAGAGAGAGAGGGTGACAGAGAGAGAGAGAGAGAGGGTGACAGAGAGAGAGAGAGAGGGTGACAGAGAGAGCGAGCGAGAGTGACCAGAGAGAGGAGAGCGAGAGTGACAGAGAGAGAGAGCGAGAGTGACAGAGAGAGAGAGCGAGAGTGACACAGAGAGAGCGAGAGTGACAGAGAGAGAGAGCGAGAGTGACAGAGAGAGAGAGCGAGGAGTGACAGAGAGAGAGAGAGTGACAGAGAGAGAGATAGAGACAAAGGGTGAGAGTGACAGAGAGAGAGAAGATGGCAGAGAGAGAGAGCGTGACACAGAGAGAGAGTGAGGGTGACAGAGAGAGAGAGAGGGTGACAGAGAGAGGGAGAGGGTGACAGAGAGAGAGAGGGTGACAGAGAGAGAGGGTGACAGAGAGAGAGAAGCTGACAGAGAGAGACAGGGTGACAGAGAGACAGGGTGACAGAGAGAGAGCGTGACAGAGAGAGGGAGCGTGACAGAGAGAGAGAGCGTGACAGAGAGAGAGAGCGTGACAGAGAGAGCGAGTGTGACAGAGAGAGAGAGTGGTAGTGTGAGAGAGAGAGAGAGCGAGAGTGACAGAGAGAGAGAGCGAGAGTGACAGAGAGAGAGAGCGAGAGTGACAGAGAGAGAGAGCGAGAGTGACAGAGAAAGAGAGACTGAGCGTGACAGAGAGAGAGAGTGTGACAGAGAGAGAGAGCGTGAGAGAGTGAGTGTGACAGGGAGAGAGTGAGAGTGACAGAAGAGAGAGAGAGTGAGAGTGACGGAGAGAGAGAGTGAGTGACAGAGAGAGAGGGTGAGGGTGACAGAGAGAGAGTGAGAGTGACAGAGAGAGAGAGAGAGCGTGACAGAGAGAGAGAGCGACAGAGAGAGAGAGAGAGGTGACAGAGAGAGCATGACAGAGAGAGATTGTGACAGAGAGAGAGAGAGTGAGAGAGAGAGAGAGAGTGAGAGTGACAGAGAGAGAGAGTGAGAGTGAGAGTGCCAGAGACAGAGAGAGAGAGAGTGACAGAGAGATGATAGAGAGAGAGTGACAGAGAGAGAGAGAGAGAGAGTGACAGAGAGAGAGATAGAGACAAAGGGTGAGAGTGTCAGAGAGAGAGAAGATGACAAGAGAGAGAGAGAGGGGGTGACAGAGAGAGAGAGAGAGGGTGACAGAGAGAGAGAGGGTGACAGAGAGCGAGAGAGGGTGACAGAGAGAGAGAGAGAGGGTGACAGAGAGAGAGCGAGAGTGACAGAGAGAGAGCGAGAGTGACAGAGAGAGAGAGCGAGAGTGACAGAGAGAGAGAGCGAGAGTGACAGAGAGAGAGAGCGAGAGTGACAGAGAGAGGAGCGAGAGTGACAGAGAGAGAGCGAGAGTGACAGAGAGAGAGAGCGAGAGTGACAGAGAGAGAGAGCGAGAGTGACAGAGAGAGAGAGAGTGACAGAGAGAGAGATAGAGACAAAGGGTGAGAGTGACAGAGAGAGAGAAGATGGCAGAGAGAGAGAGCGTGACACAGAGAGAGAGTGAGGGTGACAGAGAGAGAGAGAGGGTGACAGAGAGAGAGAGAGGGTGACAGAGAGAGAGAGAGGGTGACAGAGAGAGAGAGAGGGTGACAGGAGGAGAGAGAGAGAGGGTGACGGGGAGAGAGAGAAGAGGGTGACAGGGAGAGAGAGAGAGGGGTGACAGAGAGAGAGGGTGACAGAGAGAGAGAGAGAGGGTGACAGAGAGAGAGAGAGAGAGTGACAGAGAGAGAGAGAGTGTGACAGAGAGAGAGAGTGACGAGAGAGAGAGAGAGGGTGACAGTGAGAGAGTGAGAGAGAGAGTGACCAGAGAGTGAGAGGGTGACAGAGAGAGTGAGTGTAGAGAGGGTGACAGACGAGAGAGTGAGCGTGACAGAGAGAGAAAGAGCGTGACAGAGGAGAGAGAGAGCGTGACAGAGAGAGGAGAGCGTGGACAGAGAGAGAGCGTTGACAGAGAGAGAGAGCGTGACAGAGAGAGAGAGAGCGTGACAGAGAGAGAGAGAGCGTGACAGAGAGAGAGAGAGTGACAGAGAGGAGAGAGCGTGACAGAGAGAAGAGAGCGTGAGAGAGTGAGTGTGACAGGGAGAGAGTGAGAGTGACAGAAGAGAGAGAGTGAGAGTGACGGAGAGAGAGAGAGAGTGACAGAGAGGAGAGGTGACAGAGAGAGAGAGAGAGAGTGACAGAGAGGAGAGTGACAGAGAGAGCGAGAGTGAGAGAGACAGAGAGAGTGAGTGACAGAGAGAGAGTGACGGAGGAGAGAGGGTGAGGGTGACAGAGAGAGAGTGAGAGTGACAGAGAGAGAGAGAGAGCGACAGAGAGAGAGAGAGCGTGACAGAGAGAGAGAGCGTGACAGAGAGAGTGAGAGAGAGAGAGAGTGAGAGAGTGAGAGAGAGAGAGAGTGAGAGAGTGAGAGTGAGAGTGCCAGAGACAGAGAGAGTGAGAGTGACAGAGAGAGAGAGAGTGAGAGTGACAGAGAGAGAGAGAGTGACCAGAGAGAGATAGAGAGAGAGTGACAGAGAGAGAGAGAGAGAGAGAGTGACAGAGAGAGAGATAGAGACAAGGGTGAGAGTGTCAGAGAGAGAGAAGATGACAGAGAGAGAGAGAGGGGGTGACAGAGAGAGAGAGGAGAGGGTGACAGAGAGAGAGAGAGGGTTGACAGAGAGAGAGAGAGAGAGGGTGACAGAGAGAGAGAGAGAGGGTGACAGAGAGAGCGAGCGAGAGTGACAGAGAGAGAGAGCGAGAGTGACAGAGAGAGAGAGCGAGAGTGACAGAGAGAGAGAGCGAGAGTGACACAGAGCGAGAGTGCAGAGAGAGAGAGCGAGAGTGACAGAGAGAGAGAGCGAGAGTGACAGAGAGAGAGAGCGAGAGTGACAGAGAGACAGAGCGAGAGTGACAGAGAGAGATAGAGAGCGAGAGTGACAGAGAGAGATAGAGTGCGAGAGTGACAGAGAGAGAGGAGAGCGAGAGTGACAGAGAGAGAGAGAGCGAGAGTGACAGAGCAGAGAGAGAGAGCGAGAGTGACAGAGAGAGAGAGCGAGAGTGACAGAGAGAGAGAGACTGAGAGTGACAGAGAGAGAGCGTGACACAGAGAGAGCGTGACAGAGAGAGAGAGCGTGACAGAGAGAGAGAGATAGAGAGAGAGTGAGAGTGACAGAGAGAGAGGGTGACAGAGAGAGAGGGTGACAGAGAGAGAGAGTGTGACAGAGAGAGAGAGTGACAGAGAGAGTGAGAGTGACAGAGAGAGAGAGTGAGAGTGAAGAGAGAGAGAGTGAGTGACAGAGAGAGAGAGTGACCAGAGAGAGAGAGAGAGTGACAGAAAGAGAGAGAGAGTGACAGAGAGAGAGAGAGAGAGGGTGAGGGTGACAGAGAGAGAGAGTGAGAGTGACAGAGAGAAAGAGAGAGCGTGACAGAGAGAGGGTGTGACAGAGAGAGAGGGTGACAGAGAGAGAGAGACAGAAAGAAAGAGCGTGAGGGTCACAGAGAGAGAGAGATAGAGAGAGAGAGAGTGAGAGTGACAGAGAGAGTGAAAGTGACAGAGTGAGAGAGAGTGAGAGTGACAGAGAGAGAGAGAGAGAGAGCGTGACAGAGAGAGAGAGCGTGACAGAGAGAGAGAGCGTGACAGAGACAGAGAGATCGAGAGTGAGAGTGACAGAGAGAGAGAGAGCGTGACAGAGAGAGAGAGATAGAGAGAGAGTGAGAGTGACAGAGAGAGAGGGTGACAGAGAGAGAGAGAGATAGAGAGACAGAGAGAGGGTGACAGAGAGAAGATAGAGAGAGAGACAGAGAGTGACAGTGAGTGAGAGTGACAGAGAGTGAGCGTGACAGAGTGAGAGAGGGTGGACAGAGAGAGAGGGTGACAGAGAGAGAGGGTGACAGAGAGAGAGGGTGACAGAGAGAGAGGGTGACAGGAGAGAGAGAGAGAGGGTGACAGAGAGAGAGAAGCTGACAGAGAGAGGACAGGGGTGACAGAGAGACAGGGTGACAGAGAGAGAGCGTGACAGAGAGAGGAGCGTGACAGAGAGAGAGAGCGTGACAGAGAGAGAGAGCGTGACAGAGAGAGCGAGTGTGACAGAGAGAGAGAGTGAGTGTGAGAGAGAGAGAGCGAGAGTGACAGAGAGAGAGAGCGAGAGTGACAGAGAGAGAGAGCGAGAGTGACAGAGAGAGAGAGCGAGAGTGACAGAGAGAGAGAGCGAGAGTGACAGAGAAAGAGAGACTGAGCGTGACAGAGAGAGAGAGTGTGACAGAGAGAGAGAGCGTAAGAGAGTGAGTGTGACAGGGAGAGAGTGAGAGTGACAGAAGAGAGAGAGAGTGAGTGACAGAGAGAGAGTGACGGAGAGAGAGGGTGAGGGTGACAGAGAGAGAGTGAGAGTGACAGAGAGAGAGAGAGAGCGTGACAGAGAGAGAGAGCGACAGAGAGAGAGAGAGCGTGACAGAGAGAGAGAGCATGACAGAGAGAGATTGTGACAGAGAGAGAGAGAGTGAGAGAGAGAGAGAGGTGAGAGTGACAGAGAGAGAGAGTGAGAGTGAGAGTGAGAGTGCCAGAGACAGAGAGAGAGAGAGTGACAGAGAGAGATAGAGAGAGAGTGACAGAGAGAGAGAGAGAGAGAGTGACAGAGAGAGAGATAGAGACAAAGGGTGAGAGTGTCAGAGAGAGAGAAGATGACAGAGAGAGAGAGAGGGGGTGACAGAGAGAGAGAGAGAGGGTGACAGAGAGAGAGAGGGTGACAGAGAGCGAGAGAGGGTGACAGAGAGAGAGAGAGAGGGTGACAGAGAGAGAGAGCGAGAGTGACAGAGAGAGAGCGAGAGTGACAGAGAGAGAGAGCGAGAGTGACAGAGAGAGAGAGCGAGAGTGACAGAGAGAGAGAGCGAGAGTGACAGAAAGAGAGCGAGAGTGACAGAGAGAGAGAGCGAGAGTGACAGAGAGAGAGAGAGTGACAGAGAGAGAGATAGAGACAAAGGGTGAGAGTGACAGAGAGAGAGAAGATGGCAGAGAGAGAGAGCGTGACACAGAGAGAGAGTGAGGGTGACAGAGAGAGAGAGAGGGTGACAGAGAGAGAGAGAGGGTGACAGAGAGAGAGAGAGGGTGACAGAGAGAGAGAGAGGGTGACAGGAGGAGAGAGAGAGAGGGGGTGACGGGGAGAGAGAGAGAGGGTGACAGGGAGAGAGAGAGAGGGTGACAGAGAGAGAGGGTGACAGAGAGAGAGAGAGAGAGGGGTGACAGAGAGAGAGAGAGAGAGGGTGACAGAGAGAGAGAGAGAGAGTGACAGAGAGAGAGAGTGTGACAGAGAGAGAGAGTGACGAGAGAGAGAGTGAGGGTGACAGTGAGAGAGTGAGAGAGAGAGTGACAGAGAGTGAGAGGGTGACAGAGAGAGAGAGTGTGAGAGGGTGACAGAGAGAGAGTGAGCGTGACAGAGAGAGAAAGAGCGTGACAGAGAGAGAGAGAGCGTGACAGAGAGAGAGAGCGTGACAGAGAGAGAGCGTGACAGAGAGAGAGAGCGTGACAGAGAGAGAGAGAGCGTGACAGAGAGAGAGAGAGTGACAGAGAGAGAGAGCGTGACAGAGAGAGAGAGCGTGAGAGAGTGAGTGTGACAGGGAGAGAGTGAGAGTGACAGAAGAGAGAGAGTGAGAGTGACGGAGAGAGAGAGAGAGTGACAGAGAGAGAGTGACAGAGAGAGAGAGAGAGAGTGACAGAGAGAGAGTGACAACACAGTGAGCACGTGAGACAGAGAGAGTGAGTGACAGAGAGAGAGTGACGGAGAGAGAGGGTGAGGGTGACAGAGAGAGAGTGAGAGTGACAGAGAGAGAGAGAGAGCGACAGAGAGAGAGAGAGCGTGACAGAGAGAGAGAGCGTGACAGAGAGAGTGAGAGAGTGAGAGTGACAGAGACAGAGAGAGTGAGAGTGACAGAGAGAGAGAGAGTGAGAGTGACAGAGAGAGAGAGAGAGTGACAGAGAGAGATAGAGAGAGAGTGACAGAGAGAGAGAGAGAGAGAGAGTGACAGAGAGAGAGATAGAGACAAAGGGTGAGAGTGTCAGAGAGAGAGAAGATGACAGAGAGAGAGAGAGGGGGTGACAGAGAGAGAGAGAGAGGGTGACAGAGAGAGAGAGAGGGTTGACAGAGAGAGAGGGTGACAGAGAGAGAGAGAGAGAGGGTGACAGAGAGAGCGAGCGAGAGTGACAGAGAGAGAGAGCGAGAGAGTGACAGAGAGAGAGCGAGAGTGACAGAGAGAGAGAGCGAGAGTGACACAGAGAGCGAGAGTGACAGAGAGAGAGAGTGACAGAGAGAGAGAGCGAGAGTGACAGAGAGAGAGAGCGAGAGTGACAGAGAGACAGAGCGAGAGTGACAGAGAGAGATAGAGAGCGAGAGTGACAGAGAGAGAGAGAGCGAGAGTGACAGAGAGAGAGAGAGCGAGAGTGACAGAGATAGAGAGCGAGAGTGACAGAGAGAGAGAGCGAGAGTGACAGAGAGAGAGAGACTGAGAGTGACAGAGAGAGAGCGTGACACAGAGAGAGCGTGACAGAGAGAGAGAGCGTGACAGAGAGAGAGGAGATAGAGAGAGAGTGAGAGTGACAGAGAGAGAGGGTGACAGAGAGAGAGGGTGACAGAGAGAGAGAGTGTGACAGAGAGAGAGAGTGACAGAGAGAGTGAGAGTGACAGAGAGAGAGAGTGAGAGTGAAGAGAGAGAGAGTGAGTGACAGAGAGAGAGAGTGACAGAGAGAGAGAGAGAGTGACAGAGAGAGAGAGAGAGTGACAGAAAGAGAGAGAGAGTGACAGAGAGAGAGAGAGGGTGAGGGTGACAGAGAGAGAGAGTGAGAGTGACAGAGAGAAAGAGAGAGCGTGACAGAGAGAGGGTGTGACAGAGAGAGAGGGTGACAGAGAGAGAGAGACAGAAAGAAAGAGCGTGAGGGTGACAGAGAGAGAGAGATAGAGAGAGAGAGAGTGAGAGTGACAGAGAGAGTGAAAGTGACAGAGAGAGAGAGAGTGAGAGTGACAGAGAGAGAGAGAGAGAGCGTGACAGAGAGAGAGAGCGTGACAGAGAGAGAGAGCGTGACAGAGACAGAGAGATCGAGAGTGAGAGTGACAGAGAGAGAGAGAGCGTGACAGAGAGAGAGAGATAGAGAGAGAGTGAGAGTGACAGAGAGAGAGGGTGACAGAGAGAGAGGGTGACAGAGAGAGAGAGAGATAGAGAGAGAGAGAGAGGGTGACAGAGAGAAGATAGAGAGAGAGACAGAGAGTGACAGTGAGTGAAAGTGACAGAGAGAGAGCGTGACAGAGTGAGAGAGGGTGACAGAGAGAGAGGGTGACAGAGAGAGAGGTGACAGAGAGAGAGGGTGACAGAGAGAGAGGGTGACAGAGAGAGAGAGAGAGGGTGACAGAGAGAGAGAAGCTGACAGAGAGAGACAGGGTGACAGAGAGACAGGGTGACAGAGAGACAGGGTGACAGAGAGAGAGCGTGACAGAGAGAGGGAGCGTGACAGAGAGAGGGAGCGTGACAGAGAGAGAGAGCGTGACAGAGAGAGAGAGAGCGTGACAGAGAGAGCGAGTGTGACAGAGAGAGAGAGTGAGTGTGAGAGAGAGAGAGAGCGAGAGTGACAGAGAGAGAGAGCGAGAGTGACAGAGAGAGAGAGCGAGAGTGACAGAGAGAGAGAGCGAGAGTGACAGAGAAAGAGAGACTGAGCGTGACAGAGAGAGAGAGTGTGACAGAGAGAGAGAGCGTGAGAGAGTGAGTGTGACAGGAGAGAGTGAGAGTGACAGAAGAGAGAGAGAGTGAGAGTGACGGAGAGAGAGGGTGAGGGTGACAGAGAGAGAGTGAGAGTGACAGAGAGAGAGAGTGAGAGTGACAGAGAGAGAGAGAGAGAGTGACAGAGAGAGAGAGCGAGAGTGACAGAGAGAGAGCGAGAGTGACAGAGAGAGAGAGCGAGAGTGACAGAGAGAGAGAGCGAGAGTGACAGAGAGAGAGAGAGTGACAGAGAGAGAGATAGAGACAAAGGGTGAGAGTGACAGAGAGAGAGAAGATGGCAGAGAGAGAGAGCGTGACACAGAGAGAGAGTGAGGGTGACAGAGAGAGAGAGAGGGTGGACAGAGAGAGAGAGAGGGTGACAGAGAGAGAGAGAGGGTGACAGGAGGAGAGAGAGAGAGGGTGACAGGGGGAGAGAGAGAGAGGGTGACAGGGAGAGAGAGAGAGGGTGACAGAGAGAGAGGGTGACAGAGAGAGAGAGAGAGAGGGGTGACAGAGAGAGAGAGAGAGAGTGACAGAGAGAGTGTGACAGAGAGAGAGAGTGACGAGAGAGAGAGAGAGGGTGACAGTGAGAGAGTGAGAGAGAGAGTGACAGAGAGTGAGAGGGTGACAGAGAGAGAGAGTGTGAGAGGGTGACAGAGAGAGAGTGAGCGTGACAGAGAGAGAAAGAGCGTGACAGAGAGAGAGAGAGCGTGACAGAGAGAGAGCGTGACAGAGAGAGAGAGAGCGTGACAGAGAGAGAGAGAGCGTGACAGAGAGAGAGAGAGCGTGACAGAGAGAGAGAGAGTGACAGAGAGAGAGAGAGCGTGACAGAGAGAGAGAGCGTGAGAGAGTGAGTGTGACAGGGAGAGAGTGAGAGTGACAGAAGAGAGAGAGTGAGAGTGACGGAGAGAGAGAGAGTTGACAGAGAGAGAGTGACAGAGAGAGAGAGAGAGAGTGACAGAGAGAGAGTGACAGAGAGAGCGAGAGTGAGAGAGACAGAGAGAGTGAGTGACAGAGAGAGAGTGACGGAGAGAGAGGGTGAGGGTGACAGAGAGAGAGTGAGAGTGACAGAGAGAGAGAGAGAGCGACAGAGAGAGAGAGAGCGTGACAGAGAGAGAGAGCGTGACAGAGAGAGTGAGAGAGAGAGAGAGTGAGAGAGAGAGAGAGTGAGAGAGTGAGAGTGAGAGTGCCAGAGACAGAGAGAGTGAGAGTGACAGAGAGAGAGAGAGTGAGAGTGACAGAGAGAGAGAGAGTGACAGAGAGAGATAGAGAAAGAGTGACAGAGAGAGAGAGAGAGAGAGAGAGTGACAGAGAGAGAGATAGAGACAAAGGGTGAGAGTGTCAGAGAGAGAGAAGATGACAGAGAGAGAGAGAGGGGGTGACAGAGAGAGAGAGAGAGGGTGACAGAGAGAGAGAGAGGGTGACAGAGAGAGAGGGTGACAGAGAGAGAGAGAGAGGGTGACAGAGAGAGAGAGAGAGGGTGACAGAGAGAGCGAGCGAGAGTGACAAAGAGAGAGAGCGAGAGTGACAGAGAGAGAGAGCGAGAGTGACAGAGAGAGAGAGCGAGAGTGACACAGAGAGCGAGAGTGACAGAGAGAGAGAGCGAGAGTGACAGAGAGAGAGAGCGAGAGTGACAGAGAGAGAGAGCGAGAGTGACAGAGAGACAGAGCGAGAGTGACAGAGAGAGATAGAGAGCGAGAGTGACAGAGAGAGAGAGAGCGAGAGTGACAGAGAGAGAGAGAGCGAGAGTGACAGAGAGAGAGAGCGAGAGTGACAGACAGAGAGAGCGAGAGTGACAGAGAGAGAGAGACTGAGAGTGACAGAGAGAGAGCGTGACACAGAGAGAGCGTGACAGAGAGAGAGAGCGTGACAGAGAGAGAGAGATAGAGAGAGAGTGAGAGTGACAGAGAGAGAGGGTGACAGAGAGAGAGGGTGACAGAGAGAGAGGGTGACAGAGAGAGAGAGTGTGACAGAGAGAGAGAGTGACAGAGAGAGTGAGAGTGACAGAGAGAGAGAGAGTGAGAGTGAAGAGAGAGAGAGTGAGTGACAGAGAGAGAGAGTGACAGAGAGAGAGAGAGAGTGACAGAAAGAGAGAGAGAGTGACAGAGAGAGAGAGAGAGAGGGGTGAGGGTGACAGAGAGAGAGAGTGAGAGTGACAGAGAGAGAGAGAGAGCGTGACAGAGAGAGGGTGTGACAGAGAGAGAGGGTGACAGAGAGAGAGAGACAGAAAGAAAGAGCGTGAGGGTGACAGAGAGAGAGAGATAGAGAGAGAGAGAGTGAGAGTGACAGAGAGAGTGAAAGTGACAGAGAGAGAGAGAGTGAGAGTGACAGAGAGAGAGAGAGAGAGCGTGACAGAGAGAGAGAGCGTGACAGAGAGAGAGAGCGTGACAGAGACAGAGAGATCGAGAGTGAGAGTGACAGAGAGAGAGAGAGCGTGACAGAGAGAGAGAGATAGAGAGAGAGTGAGAGTGACAGAGAGAGAGGGTGACAGAGAGAGAGAGAGATAGAGAGAGAGAGAGAGGGTGACAGAGAGAAGATAGAGAGAGAGACAGAGAGTGACAGTGAGTGAGAGTGACAGAGAGAGAGCGTGACAGAGTGAGAGAGGGTGACAGAGAGAGAGGGTGACAGAGAGAGAGGGTGACAGAGAGAGAGAGAGAGCGTGACAGAGATAGAGAGCATGACAGAGAGAGAGCGTGACAGAGAGAGAGCGTGACAGAGAGAGAGAGCGTGACAGAGAGAGAGAGAGAGTGACAGAGAGAGAGAGTGACAGAGAGAGAGAGTGACAGAGAGAGAGAGTGACAGAGAGAGAGATAGAGACAAAGGGTGAGAGTGACAGAGAGAGAGAAGATGACAGAGAGAGAGAGAGAGCGTGACAGAGAGAGAGAGAGAGGGTGACAGAGCGAGAGAGAGGGTGACAGAGCGAGAGAGAGGGTGACAGAGCGAGAGAGAGGGTGACAGAGAGGGTGACACAGAGAGAGAGAGGGTGACACAGAGAGAGAGAGAGGGTGACAGAGAGAGACAGAGAGAGAGAGGGTGACAGAGAGAGAGGGTGACAGAGAGAGAGGGTGACAGAGAGAGAGAGAGAGCGTGACAGAGAGAGAGAGCATGACAGAGAGAGAGCGTGACAGAGAGAGAGCGTGACAGAGAGAGAGAGCGTGACAGAGAGAGAGAGCGTGACAGAGAGAGAGAGAGAGTGACAGAGAGAGAGAGTGACAGAGAGAGAGAGTGACAGAGAGAGAGAGTGACAGAGAGAGAGATAGAGACAAAGGGTGAGAGTGACAGAGAGAGAGAAGATGACAGAGAGAGAGAGAGAGCGTGACAGAGAGAGAGAGAGAGGGTGACAGAGCGAGAGAGAGGGTGACAGAGCGAGAGAGAGGGTGACAGAGCGAGAGAGAGGGTGACAGAGAGGGTGACACAGAGAGAGAGAGGGTGACACAGAGAGAGAGAGAGGGTGACAGAGAGAGACAGAGAGAGAGAGGGTGACAGAGAGAGAGAGGGTGACAGAGAGAGAGAGGCTGACAGAGAGAGAGGATGACAGAGAGAGAGAGGGTGACAGAGAGAGAGAGAGTGACAGAGAGAGAGAGGGTGACAGAGAGAGAGAGGGTGACAGAGAGAGAGAGTGACAGAGAGAGAGAGTGACAGAGAGAGAGGGTGACAGAGAGAGAGGGTGACAGAGAGAGAGAGAGCGTGACAGAGAGAGAGAGGATGACAGAGAGAGAGCGTGACAGAGAGAGAGAGCGTGACAGAGAGAGAGTGACAGAGAGAGAGAGAGAGTGACAGAGAGAGAGAGTGACAGAGAGAGAGAGTGACAGAGAGAGAGGGTGACAGAGAGAGAGAGAGAGACAGAGAGAGAGAGTGACAGAGAGAGAGAGAGTGACAGAGAGAGAGGGTGACAGAGAGAGAGAGAGAGTGTGACAGAGAGAGAGAGCATGACAGAGAGAGAGAGCGTGACAGAGAGAGAGAGCGTGACAGAGAGAGAGAGAGTGACAGAGAGAGAGAGAGAGTGACAGAGAGAGAGAGAGAGTGACAGAGAGAGAGAGTGACAGAGAGAGAGAGTGACAGAGAGAGAGAGTGACAGAGAGAGAGATAGAGACAAAGGGTGAGAGTGACAGAGAGAGAGAAGATGACAGAGAGAGAGAGCGTGACAGAGAGAGAGAGAGAGAGGGTGACAGAGCGAGAGAGAGGGTGACAGAGCGAGAGAGAGGGTGACAGAGCGAGAGAGAGGGTGACAGAGCGAGAGAGAGGGTGACAGAGAGAGAGGGTGACAGAGAGAGAGAGAGGGTGACAGAGAGAGAGAGAGGGTGACAGAGAGAGAGAGAGAGGGTGACAGAGAGAGACAGAGAGAGAGAGGGTGACAGAGAGAGAGAGGGTGACAGAGAGAGAGAGGGTGACAGAGAGAGAGAGGATGACAGAGAGGGAGAGGGTGACAGAGAGAGAGAGGGTGACAGAGAGAGAGAGAGTGACAGAGAGAGAGAGGGTGACAGAGAGAGAGAGGGTGACAGAGAGAGAGATAGAGACAAAGGGTGAGAGTGACAGAGAGAGAAGATGACAGAGAGAGAGAGCGTGACAGAGAGAGAGAGAGAGGGTGACAGAGCGAGAGAGAGGGTGACAGAGTGAGAGAGAGGGTGACAGAGCGAGAGGGTGACAGAGAGAGAGAGAGGGTGACACAGAGAGAGAGAGAGGGTGACAGAGAGAGACAGAGAGAGAGAGGGTGACAGAGAGAGAGAGGGTGACAGAGAGAGAGAGGCTGACAGAGAGAGAGGATGACAGAGAGAGAGAGGGTGACAGAGAGAGAGAGAGTGACAGAGAGAGAGAGGGTGACAGAGAGAGAGAGGGTGACAGAGAGAGAGAGAGACAGAGAGAGAGAGTGACAGAGAGAGAGAGTGACAGAGAGAGAGGGTGACAGAGAGAGAGGGTGACAGAGAGAGAGGGTGACAGAGAGAGAGAGAGAGCATGACAGAGAGAGAGAGCGTGACAGAGAGAGAGAGCGTGACAGAGAGAGAGAGCGTGACAGAGAGAGAGAGAGTGACAGAGAGAGAGAGTGACAGAGAGAGAGAGTGACAGAGAGAGAGAGTGACAGAGAGAGAGAGTGACAGAGAGAGAGAGGGTGACAGAGAGAGAGAGAGAGCGTGACAGAGAGAGAGAGCGTGACAGAGAGAGAGAGCGTGACAGAGAGAGAGAGCGTGACAGAGAGAGAGAGAGTGACAGAGAGAGAGAGAGAGTGACAGAGAGAGAGAGAGAGTGACAGAGAGAGAGAGTGACAGAGAGAGAGATAGAGACAAAGGGTGAGAGTGACAGAGAGAGAGAAGATGACAGAGAAGAGAGCGTGACAGAGAGAGAGAGAGAGGGTGACAGAGCGAGAGAGAGGGTGACAGAGCGAGAGAGAGGGTGACAGAGCGAGAGAGAGGGTGACAGAGAGAGAGGGTGACAGAGAGAGAGAGTGACAGAGAGAGAGAGAGGGTGACAGAGAGAGAGAGAGAGGGTGACAGAGAGAGAGAGAGAGGGTGACAGAGAGAGAGAGGGTGACAGAGAGAGAGAGGATGACAGAGAGAGAGAGGATGACAGAGAGGGAGAGGGTGACAGAGAGAGAGAGGGTGACAGAGAGAGAGAGAGTGACAGAGAGAGAGAGGGTGACAGAGAGAGAGAGGGTGACAGAGAGAGAGATAGAGACAAAGGGTGAGAGTGACAGAGAGAGAAGATGACAGAGAGAGAGGGTGACAGAGAGAGAGAGAGACAGAGAGACAGAGGGTGAGAGTGACAGAGAGACAGAGAGACAGAGGGTGAGAGTGACAGAGAGACAGAGGGTGAGAGTGACAGAGAGAGAGAAGATGACAGAGAGAGAGAGAGGGTGACAGAGAGAGAGAGAGCGTGACAAAGAGAGAGAGAGGGTGACAGAGAGAGAGAGGGTGACAGAGAGAGAAAGGGTGACAGAGGGTGAGAGTGACAGAGAGAGAGAAGGTGACAGAGAGAGAGAGGGTGACAGAGAGAGAGAGAGGGTAACAGGGGGAGAGAGAGAGAGGGTGACAGGGAGAGAGAGAGAGAGAGGGTGACAAAGAGAGAGAGAGAGAGAGGGTGTCAGAGAGAGAGAGAGAGGGTGACAGAGAGAGAGAGAGAGAGTGACGAGAGAGAGAGAGAGGGTGACAGTGAGAGAGTGACAGAGGGAATGAGAGAGAGAGTGACAGAGAGAGAGAGAGTGAGAGGGTGACAGAGAGAGAAAGAGCGTGACAGAGAGAGCGTGACAGAGAGAGAGAGCATGACAGAGAGAGAGAGCGTGACAGAGAGAGAGAGCGTGACAGAGAGAGAGAGCGTGACAGAGAGAGAGAGCGTGACAGAGAGAGAGGGTGACAGAGAGAGAGAGAGAGGGTGACAGAGAGAGAGAAGCTGACAGAGAGAGACAGGGTGTCAGAGAGACAGCGTGTCAGAGAGACAGGGTGACAGAGAGAGGGAGCGTGACAGAGAGAGAGAGCGTGACAGAGAGAGAGAGCGTGACAGAGAGAGCGAGTGTGACAGAGAGAGAGAGTGAGTGTGAGAGAGAGAGAGAGCGAGAGTGACAGAGAGAGAGAGCGAGAGTGACAGAGAGAGAGAGCGAGAGTGACAGAGAGAGAGAGCGAGAGTGACAGAGAGAGAGAGCGAGAGTGACAGAGAAAGAGAGACTGAGCGTGACAGAGAGAGAGAGTGTGACAGAGAGAGAGAGCGTGAGAGAGTGAGTGTGACAGGGAGAGAGTGAGAGTGACAGAAGAGAGAGAGAGTGAGAGTGACGGAGAGAGAGTGAGTGACAGAGAGAGAGTGACGGAGAGAGAGGGTGAGGGTGACAGAGAGAGAGTGAGAGTGACAGAGAGAGAGAGAGAGCGTGACAGAGAGAGAGAGCGACAGAGAGAGAGAGAGCGTGACAGAGAGAGAGAGCATGACAGAGAGAGATTGTGACAGAGAGAGAGAGAGTGAGAGAGAGAGAGAGTGAGAGTGACAGAGAGAGAGAGTGAGAGTGAGAGTGAGAGTGCCAGAGACAGAGAGAGAGAGAGTGACAGAGAGAGATAGAGAGAGAGTGACAGAGAGAGAGAGAGAGAGAGTGACAGAGAGAGAGATAGAGACAAAGGGTGAGAGTGTCAGAGAGAGAGAAGATGACAGAGAGAGAGAGAGGGGGTGACAGAGAGAGAGAGAGAGGGTGACAGAGAGAGAGAGGGTGACAGAGAGCGAGAGAGGGTGACAGAGAGAGAGAGAGAGGGTGACAGAGAGAGAGAGCGAGAGTGACAGAGAGAGAGCGAGAGTGACAGAGAGAGAGAGCGAGAGTGACAGAGAGAGAGAGCGAGAGTGACAGAGAGAGAGAGCGAGAGTGACAGAGAGAGAGAGCGAGAGTGACAGAAAGAGAGCGAG
>CM075737.1:60979531-60987031 GCA_037974335.1 Prionace glauca
AGAGAGCGAGCGAGAGTGACAGAGAGAGAGAGCGAGAGTGACAGAGAGAGAGAGCGAGAGTGACAGAGAGAGAGAGCGAGAGTGACACAGAGAGCGAGAGTGACAGAGAGAGAGAGCGAGAGTGACAGAGAGAGAGAGCGAGAGTGACAGAGAGAGAGAGCGAGAGTGACAGAGAGACAGAGCGAGAGTGACAGAGAGAGATAGAGAGCGAGAGTGACAGAGAGAGAGAGAGCGAGAGTGACAGAGAGAGAGAGAGCGAGAGTGACAGAGAGAGAGAGCGAGAGTGACAGAGAGAGAGAGCGAGAGTGACAGAGAGAGAGAGACTGAGAGTGACAGAGAGAGAGCGTGACACAGAGAGAGCGTGACAGAGAGAGAGAGCGTGACAGAGAGAGAGAGATAGAGAGAGAGTGAGAGTGACAGAGAGAGAGGGTGACAGAGAGAGAGGGTGACAGAGAGAGAGAGTGTGACAGAGAGAGAGAGTGACAGAGAGAGTGAGAGTGACAGAGAGAGAGAGTGAGAGTGAAGAGAGAGAGAGTGAGTGACAGAGAGAGAGAGTGACAGAGAGAGAGAGAGAGTGACAGAAAGAGAGAGAGAGTGACAGAGAGAGAGAGAGAGAGGGTGAGGGTGACAGAGAGAGAGAGTGAGAGTGACAGAGAGAAAGAGAGAGCGTGACAGAGAGAGGGTGTGACAGAGAGAGAGGGTGACAGAGAGAGAGAGACAGAAAGAAAGAGCGTGAGGGTGACAGAGAGAGAGAGATAGAGAGAGAGTGAGTGAGAGTGACAGAGAGAGTGAAAGTGACAGAGAGAGAGAGAGTGAGAGTGACAGAGAGAGTGAGAGAGAGCGTGACAGAGAGAGAGAGCGTGACAGAGAGAGAGAGCGTGACAGAGACAGAGAGATCGAGAGTGAGAGTGACAGAGAGAGAGAGAGCGTGACAGAGAGAGAGAGATTGAGAGAGAGTGAGAGTGACAGAGAGAGAGGGTGACAGAGAGAGAGAGAGATAGAGAGAGAGAGAGAGGGTGACAGAGAGAAGATAGAGAGAGAGACAGAGAGTGACAGTGAGTGAAAGTGACAGAGAGAGAGCGTGACAGAGTGAGAGAGGGTGACAGAGAGAGAGGGTGACAGAGAGAGAGGGTGACAGAGAGAGAGGGTGACAGAGAGAGAGAGAGAGGGTGACAGAGAGAGAGAAGCTGACAGAGAGAGACAGGGTGACAGAGAGACAGGGTGACAGAGAGAGAGTGTGACAGAGAGGGAGCGTGACAGAGAGAGAGAGCGTGACAGAGAGAGAGAGCGTGACAGAGAGAGCGAGTGTGACAGAGAGAGAGAGTGAGTGTGAGAGAGAGAGAGAGCGAGAGTGACAGAGAGAGAGAGCGAGAGTGACAGAGAGAGAGAGCGAGAGTGACAGAGAGAGAGAGCGAGAGTGACAGAGAAAGAGAGACTGAGCGTGACAGAGAGAGAGAGTGTGACAGAGAGAGAGAGCGTGAGAGAGTGAGTGTGACAGGGAGAGAGTGAGAGTGACAGAAGAGAGAGAGAGTGAGAGTGACGGAGAGAGAGTGAGTGACAGAGAGAGAGTGACGGAGAGAGAGGGTGAGGGTGACAGAGAGAGAGTGAGAGTGACAGAGAGAGAGAGTGAGAGTGACAGAGAGAGAGAGAGAGAGTGACAGAGAGAGAGAGCGAGAGTGACAGAGAGAGAGAGCGAGAGTGACAGAGAGAGAGCGAGAGTGACAGAGAGAGAGAGCGAGAGTGACAGAGAGAGAGAGCGAGAGTGACAGAGAGAGAGAGAGTGACAGAGAGAGAGATAGAGACAAAGGGTGAGAGTGACAGAGAGAGAGAAGATGGCAGAGAGAGAGAGCGTGACACAGAGAGAGAGTGAGGGTGACAGAGAGAGAGAGAGGGTGACAGAGAGAGAGAGAGGGTGACAGAGAGAGAGAGAGGGTGACAGGAGGAGAGAGAGAGAGGGTGACAGGGGGAGAGAGAGAGAGGGTGACAGGGGGAGAGAGAGAGAGGGTGACAGGGAGAGAGAGAGAGGGTGACAGAGAGAGAGGGTGACAGAGAGAGAGAGAGAGAGGGTGACAGAGAGAGAGAGAGTGACAGAGAGAGAGAGAGAGAGTGACAGAGAGAGAGAGAGTGTGACAGAGAGAGAGAGTGACGAGAGAGAGAGAGAGGGTGACAGTGAGAGAGTGAGAGAGAGAGTGACAGAGAGTGAGAGGGTGACAGAGAGAGAGAGTGTGAGAGGGTGACAGAGAGAGAGTGAGCGTGACAGAGAGAGAAAGAGCGTGACAGAGAGAGAGAGAGCGTGACAGAGAGAGAGAGAGCGTGACAGAGAGAGAGAGAGCGTGACAGAGAGAGAGAGCGTGACAGAGAGAGAGAGAGTGACAGAGAGAGAGAGCGTGACAGAGAGAGAGAGCGTGAGAGAGTGAGTGTGACAGGGAGAGAGTGAGAGTGACAGAAGAGAGAGAGTGAGAGTGACGGAGAGAGAGAGAGTGACAGAGAGAGAGTGACAGAGAGAGAGAGAGAGAGTGACAGAGAGAGAGTGACAGAGAGAGCGAGAGTGAGAGAGACAGAGAGAGTGAGTGACAGAGAGAGAGTGACGGAGAGAGAGGGTGAGGGTGACAGAGAGAGAGTGAGAGTGACAGAGAGAGAGAGAGAGCGACAGAGAGAGAGAGAGCGTGACAGAGAGAGAGAGCGTGACAGAGAGAGTGAGAGAGAGAGAGAGTGAGAGAGAGAGAGAGTGAGAGAGTGAGAGTGAGAGTGCCAGAGACAGAGAGAGTGAGAGTGACAGAGAGAGAGAGAGTGAGAGTGACAGAGAGAGAGAGAGTGACAGAGAGAGATAGAGAGAGAGTGACAGAGAGAGAGAGAGAGAGTGACAGAGAGAGAGATAGAGACAAAGGGTGAGAGTGTCAGAGAGAGAGAAGATGACAGAGAGAGAGAGAGGGGGTGACAGAGAGAGAGAGAGAGGGTGACAGAGAGAGAGAGAGGGTGACAGAGAGAGAGAGAGGGTGACAGAGAGAGAGGGTGACAGAGAGAGAGAGAGAGGGTGACAGAGAGAGAGAGAGAGGGTGACAGAGAGAGCGAGCGAGAGTGACAAAGAGAGAGAGCGAGAGTGACAGAGAGAGAGAGCGAGAGTGACAGAGAGAGAGAGCGAGAGTGACACAGAGAGCGAGAGTGACAGAGAGAGAGAGCGAGAGTGACAGAGAGAGAGAGCGAGAGTGACAGAGAGAGAGAGCGAGAGTGACAGAGAGAGAGAGCGAGAGTGACAGAGAGACAGAGCGAGAGTGACACAGAGAGATAGAGAGCGAGAGTGACAGAGAGAGAGAGAGCGAGAGTGACAGAGAGAGAGAGCGAGAGTGACAGACAGAGAGAGCGAGAGTGACAGAGAGAGAGAGACTGAGAGTGACAGAGAGAGAGCGTGACACAGAGAGAGCGTGACAGAGAGAGAGAGCGTGACAGAGAGAGAGAGATAGAGAGAGAGTGAGAGTGACAGAGAGAGAGGGTGACAGAGAGAGAGGGTGACAGAGAGAGAGGGTGACAGAGAGAGAGGGTGACAGAGAGAGAGAGTGTGACAGAGAGAGAGAGTGACAGAGAGAGTGAGAGTGACAGAGAGAGAGAGAGTGAGAGTGAAGAGAGAGAGAGTGAGTGACAGAGAGAGAGAGTGACAGAGAGAGAGAGAGAGTGACAGAAAGAGAGAGAGAGTGACAGAGAGAGAGAGAGAGAGGGTGAGGGTGACAGAGAGAGAGAGTGAGAGTGACAGAGAGAGAGAGAGAGCGTGACAGAGAGAGGGTGTGACAGAGAGAGAGGGTGACAGAGAGAGAGAGACAGAAAGAAAGAGCGTGAGGGTGACAGAGAGAGAGAGATAGAGAGAGAGAGAGTGAGAGTGACAGAGAGAGTGAAAGTGACAGAGAGAGAGAGAGTGAGAGTGACAGAGAGAGAGAGAGAGAGCGTGACAGAGAGAGAGAGCGTGACAGAGAGAGAGAGCGTGACAGAGACAGAGAGATCGAGAGTGAGAGTGACAGAGAGAGAGAGAGCGTGACAGAGAGAGAGAGATAGAGAGAGAGTGAGAGTGACAGAGAGAGAGGGTGACAGAGAGAGAGAGAGATAGAGAGAGAGAGAGAGGGTGACAGAGAGAAGATAGAGAGAGAGACAGAGAGTGACAGTGAGTGAGAGTGACAGAGAGAGAGCGTGACAGAGTGAGAGAGGGTGACAGAGAGAGAGGGTGACAGAGAGAGAGGGTGACAGAGAGAGAGAGAGAGCGTGACAGAGAGAGAGAGCATGACAGAGAGAGAGCGTGACAGAGAGAGAGCGTGACAGAGAGAGAGAGCGTGACAGAGAGAGAGAGAGAGTGACAGAGAGAGAGAGTGACAGAGAGAGAGAGTGACAGAGAGAGAGAGTGACAGAGAGAGAGATAGAGACAAAGGGTGAGAGTGACAGAGAGAGAGAAGATGACAGAGAGAGAGAGAGAGCGTGACAGAGAGAGAGAGAGAGGGTGACAGAGCGAGAGAGAGGGTGACAGAGCGAGAGAGAGGGTGACAGAGCGAGAGAGAGGGTGACAGAGAGGGTGACACAGAGAGAGAGAGGGTGACACAGAGAGAGAGAGAGGGTGACAGAGAGAGACAGAGAGAGAGAGGGTGACAGAGAGAGAGGGTGACAGAGAGAGAGGGTGACAGAGAGAGAGAGAGAGCGTGACAGAGAGAGAGAGCATGACAGAGAGAGAGCGTGACAGAGAGAGAGCGTGACAGAGAGAGAGAGCGTGACAGAGAGAGAGAGCGTGACAGAGAGAGAGAGAGAGTGACAGAGAGAGAGAGTGACAGAGAGAGAGAGTGACAGAGAGAGAGAGTGACAGAGAGAGAGATAGAGACAAAGGGTGAGAGTGACAGAGAGAGAGAAGATGACAGAGAGAGAGAGAGAGCGTGACAGAGAGAGAGAGAGAGGGTGACAGAGCGAGAGAGAGGGTGACAGAGCGAGAGAGAGGGTGACAGAGCGAGAGAGAGGGTGACAGAGAGGGTGACACAGAGAGAGAGAGGGTGACACAGAGAGAGAGAGAGGGTGACAGAGAGAGACAGAGAGAGAGAGGGTGACAGAGAGAGAGAGGGTGACAGAGAGAGAGAGGCTGACAGAGAGAGAGGATGACAGAGAGAGAGAGGGTGACAGAGAGAGAGAGAGTGACAGAGAGAGAGAGGGTGACAGAGAGAGAGAGGGTGACAGAGAGAGAGAGTGACAGAGAGAGAGAGTGACAGAGAGAGAGGGTGACAGAGAGAGAGGGTGACAGAGAGAGAGAGAGCGTGACAGAGAGAGAGAGGATGACAGAGAGAGAGCGTGACAGAGAGAGAGAGCGTGACAGAGAGAGAGTGACAGAGAGAGAGAGAGAGTGACAGAGAGAGAGAGTGACAGAGAGAGAGAGTGACAGAGAGAGAGGGTGACAGAGAGAGAGAGAGAGACAGAGAGAGAGAGTGACAGAGAGAGAGAGAGTGACAGAGAGAGAGGGTGACAGAGAGAGAGAGAGAGTGTGACAGAGAGAGAGAGCATGACAGAGAGAGAGAGCGTGACAGAGAGAGAGAGCGTGACAGAGAGAGAGAGAGTGACAGAGAGAGAGAGAGAGTGACAGAGAGAGAGAGAGAGTGACAGAGAGAGAGAGTGACAGAGAGAGAGAGTGACAGAGAGAGAGAGTGACAGAGAGAGAGATAGAGACAAAGGGTGAGAGTGACAGAGAGAGAGAAGATGACAGAGAGAGAGAGCGTGACAGAGAGAGAGAGAGAGAGGGTGACAGAGCGAGAGAGAGGGTGACAGAGCGAGAGAGAGGGTGACAGAGCGAGAGAGAGGGTGACAGAGCGAGAGAGAGGGTGACAGAGAGAGAGGGTGACAGAGAGAGAGAGAGGGTGACAGAGAGAGAGAGAGGGTGACAGAGAGAGAGAGAGAGGGTGACAGAGAGAGACAGAGAGAGAGAGGGTGACAGAGAGAGAGAGGGTGACAGAGAGAGAGAGGGTGACAGAGAGAGAGAGGATGACAGAGAGGGAGAGGGTGACAGAGAGAGAGAGGGTGACAGAGAGAGAGAGAGTGACAGAGAGAGAGAGGGTGACAGAGAGAGAGATAGAGACAAAGGGTGAGAGTGACAGAGAGAGAAGATGACAGAGAGAGAGAGCGTGACAGAGAGAGAGAGAGAGGGTGACAGAGCGAGAGAGAGGGTGACAGAGTGAGAGAGAGGGTGACAGAGCGAGAGGGTGACAGAGAGAGAGAGAGGGTGACACAGAGAGAGAGAGAGGGTGACAGAGAGAGACAGAGAGAGAGAGGGTGACAGAGAGAGAGAGGGTGACAGAGAGAGAGAGGCTGACAGAGAGAGAGGATGACAGAGAGAGAGAGGGTGACAGAGAGAGAGAGAGTGACAGAGAGAGAGAGGGTGACAGAGAGAGAGAGGGTGACAGAGAGAGAGAGAGACAGAGAGAGAGAGTGACAGAGAGAGAGAGTGACAGAGAGAGAGGGTGACAGAGAGAGAGGGTGACAGAGAGAGAGGGTGACAGAGAGAGAGAGAGAGCATGACAGAGAGAGAGAGCGTGACAGAGAGAGAGAGCGTGACAGAGAGAGAGAGCGTGACAGAGAGAGAGAGAGTGACAGAGAGAGAGAGTGACAGAGAGAGAGAGTGACAGAGAGAGAGAGTGACAGAGAGAGAGAGTGACAGAGAGAGAGAGGGTGACAGAGAGAGAGAGAGAGCGTGACAGAGAGAGAGAGCGTGACAGAGAGAGAGAGCGTGACAGAGAGAGAGAGCGTGACAGAGAGAGAGAGAGTGACAGAGAGAGAGAGAGAGTGACAGAGAGAGAGAGAGAGTGACAGAGAGAGAGAGTGACAGAGAGAGAGATAGAGACAAAGGGTGAGAGTGACAGAGAGAGAGAAGATGACAGAGAAGAGAGCGTGACAGAGAGAGAGAGAGAGGGTGACAGAGCGAGAGAGAGGGTGACAGAGCGAGAGAGAGGGTGACAGAGCGAGAGAGAGGGTGACAGAGAGAGAGGGTGACAGAGAGAGAGAGTGACAGAGAGAGAGAGAGGGTGACAGAGAGAGAGAGAGAGGGTGACAGAGAGAGAGAGAGAGGGTGACAGAGAGAGAGAGGGTGACAGAGAGAGAGAGGATGACAGAGAGAGAGAGGATGACAGAGAGGGAGAGGGTGACAGAGAGAGAGAGGGTGACAGAGAGAGAGAGAGTGACAGAGAGAGAGAGGGTGACAGAGAGAGAGAGGGTGACAGAGAGAGAGATAGAGACAAAGGGTGAGAGTGACAGAGAGAGAAGATGACAGAGAGAGAGGGTGACAGAGAGAGAGAGAGACAGAGAGACAGAGGGTGAGAGTGACAGAGAGACAGAGAGACAGAGGGTGAGAGTGACAGAGAGACAGAGGGTGAGAGTGACAGAGAGAGAGAAGATGACAGAGAGAGAGAGAGGGTGACAGAGAGAGAGAGAGCGTGACAAAGAGAGAGAGAGGGTGACAGAGAGAGAGAGGGTGACAGAGAGAGAAAGGGTGAC